>JAAIXJ010000364.1:0-94676 GCA_013403705.1 Heliconius hermathena | reverse complement strand
TTCACGCTGTATCCCGCACACAGCAGGGTAGGCAGAGGGAACCTAGTGTTAAGACACTCCGTTCCCCACTTTCTGCCGAATTCTGGAGGCATTGCGTGTTGAGTGGCAGAACTCAACGCCGCGCTTAACCTCGACACCAGAGCGAAGAAATGGAAATATAAATTTAAGTAAATATTTCAGGAGAATAAAGCTTTGCATGTTAATATTATTATAACTCAAAATAATCAGTACGTTAGAGAAAGTCGTTTCGTTGCAATATTTAAAACAAAAACTCGAGCGATCAATCTATATATTACTAAAAACTTAAAATATAGACTTATTTCATTGAAAGTAATAAAAAAAGGATATCCTTGAATTACGAATATTTTTGTGAAAACACAGTATCAAAGATACTGGAGGAAGGTCACGTAAAAAGCATGAGGACCCCCGGAGGGCATCTATGAGAAGAGGTTGATGACAGTGGACGGGGCGAAAGAGGTATGTAGAGACCGTAGCGTTTGGCGCTTCGTTCTTTCTGACTACCCCGCTAGGGATAAAGCGTGAAGTTAGTTTAGTTTAACTTTAAGTAATGCAATATCATTTCATATAATATTATAAATATAGTTAAAATAAAAATATGAGTTACTCTTGTTTCGACGTAATTTTTACATTAAAACTTAAGATAAAAACAAATCTTTCTAATGGAGAAACAATATTCAGGTCCGTTAATTAGGACGTAACCACAGTTTTTACGTATACTAAAGATTGTTGTAGTAATGTAATCTTTAAGATCGAAATTATAATAAACTTATAAATGTTAAATTTTGAAGGTATAATGAAACCAACAACCAATTCTATATTTATTTATGTAAAAAGTTCATCATAAGCTGAATGAATTTCATTTAACATATCTGAAGCAATCATGCTGCGCCCATGTTTTGCATATGCCTTAAAATTACAAGTCCTTGTAAACTTTGCGGCTGCATAGGTGGCAATGCTGTGAGCTAGTGCAACGGTTTGTTCTCTAGCGCAAAAGTTAGATTTAAGTCCCCAATTTAAAAATGTTCCAAGAGCACCAGATAAGATATCACCTTGACCACCTGCTCGTCGTCCTGAACCACTTTCATTTAAAGACCAATCAAAATTTCCTTGACTTGAATGATAGTGGTCTGTTTGACCTTTTTCCAATACAGTTACATAATTACCCCAGTATTGATACCAAAGTATAGAAATCTCAGGAATTGCTTGCTTAAGCCTTTGAATTTCTGCATTATTGGGAGTTAATATTGCTCCAGGACTAGGATAATCTTTTAAGATCGTTGCGTTTTTATAAATGGCATACAGACCATCCGCATCGATCACTAATGGTTTTCGCATTTCTTTACATGTATTAATTACATTGTATGCTAAGTTTAACGCTTCGGGCGTTCTACCCAAGCCAGGCCCTAAAACCACTACATCTTTACCATGTAAAATAGAAGTAATATTTATAGAAGTATATGGAATGACAAATAAATCAGGGCTATATGACTTTATTACCGGCGCAGCACCTGCTGTAGTAATAACAAAGCTAAGATCTGCTCCAACCTTGAATATAAAATATAACATATTAATTATCATACACTATTGAACATTTATATTTTACTCTAACGTTCAGCAATTTAGATTATTTGAAGAGTACCTTTAAGCTAGATATAGCTGCAAAGTAAGGAGCACCAGTATATTCAGTAGACCCACCAACAATTGCAATTCTACCAGCTTCACCTTTCTTTTTTCCTTCCAATTCTGGTATAATTGCTCTTATTAGATTTGGCAGATATTTTGTATCCCAACTTTCAAAATGAATACAGTCCTCCATTGCAGAACTATGAATTTTAACAGTATTTATAATAAATATGACACATGATAAATATTTAAAAGAAATCATGATTAACTTATAATTCGAACGGTGTGCAATGTGTTATAAATATTAAGTTCTATGTTTACAAATTACTACTATTAATGTATGCTATATGTAATTATGCATGTTTCTGTACAATAAGTTCAAGGATAATCAAAGTGAATGTTATATGATGTGAACGATTGTTAACATTTTTTTAAACTATCTAATATCTATGCGCAAAACCAAGTAAAATATATTATTATTTTAAAAACGATATATATATATATATATATATATATTCAAAGAAAAATATTTAAAATAATAATAATAATTATCAATTTTTGTATGCTACTTAGGGAAATTAATAATAGCATTATTATCTTAATATATATTTTTAATTAGTCATTAGTTAATCGTCGTAGTTATTATTGTTAGGTCGTAGCTTTTCTAAGGAAACGTTAAAAAATAACAACTGTCAACTTTGCCGTCTGTCAAGAGTAATGTCATTTTCATCTGTGATTTGTGTAGTGTTTGTGTTTTAGTGCTAAAAATTGAAAATTGTAACTCATTTATTATTTCTTTATTTAAAGATGGATACCAAATACGAAAGTGTTAAGCTAAGCTATACAATACATAAATACTCAAGTTATTCCGCAAACTATGTGCCTGAGTAAGTTTAACATTACGTAAATATTTTATTTCTCGTAAAACCGGGATTTTATAAATAATGCTGTTTATAATAATGTGATAATAATTTTATTTAATGTTTAATGATTCTTATGTTAAATACATTGACAATTTATATATTTGCAATCTTATTTTGATTTCGTTCTTCATTAATTTCAGAAATATCATGACAAATAATCCAACAGATCAATTATCTAGATGGTTCACAGACAGTACCACATCGAACCAGTTTATAATGATAAAATTGCATTCAATATCTATTGTAGAGTCGATAAAATTTGGCAAATATATTAAATCTCATGTAAGTGATTTAAAAAAATTTCAAATCTTTGGAGGAACTGATGAGGATAACCTGTCATTGCTATTAACTGCGTAAGTATCAGATATTGTTTTAAGTTTTAATTTAAGGTAATAGCAAATGACTAATTTAAATAAACATTTGTGACATTATAAATTAGTTTTGTAATATCAGTAGAATAAGTGGGAAGAGTCAAGGGAGTAAGCTGGAAGCACATTTTGTCATCCTTTCATTTAGGTTTTTGTTAGGCTTCACAGTTTATCCTTCTGTTAATTCAATATACCATATGTGTGCTAATTAGACAGAACAGTGCTCCAGACATTACAGTCTCTGCAAAGTAACCATACCAACATACATAAGAAAAACATTTAATTCAATTGTTTTAATATCTTACTATTTATAATGATCTTGCATTCTGTCCTTTATTTATTTATTTCTTTCAAGCCAGATAAAATAATTACTTAAATTTATATTTCCTTTTGTTCGCTCTGGTGTCGAGGCAAAGTGCTGCCACTCAACACGCAATGCCTCCAGAATTCGGCAGAAAGTGGGGAACGGAGTGTCTTAACACTAGGATCCCTCTGCCTACCCTGCTGTGTGTGGGATACAGTGTGAAGCTGATAAAAAAAAATTGTACATTCAGTCCTTTGAAAAATAAATTGTTCAAAGACAGTAAAATGATAGTATAGTTAAAACATCACTGAGGATATTCAATGTATTGAGTTTAGGTTTCCTTCGAAAAGTATATTATACTTACAAGACCATAAAGTCATTACCTACTACTACAATTAATTCTAATAATAAGTGATGTTCCGACTACATAAAAAAAATTTGCTTACAAAACATGTTTATTTTAAATTACTTATATAATTTACAGTGGCTTAAAGAAAGACAATACTGCTGAAACATTTACATTAAGACACAGAACAACAGAAGGGCTATATTTACCTGTGAGATATATAAAAATTGTACCTCTTCAGTCTTGGGGACCAGCGTATAACTATACCATATGGTATATTGAATTACAAGGGAAGAATCAAGAAGGCTTAGTGAACTCTGCATTGGACACAATTAACTTGGTACATATTCTAAAATAGTAAAAAAATAAGATAACATTTTATTTTAGTTTTATACTTTCCAACACACAATGCCTCCAGAATTCAGCAAAAAGTAGGGAATGATACAACGTGAAGCTGACTTTTTCCTGCATTTAGCAAGGAAGACAAGGCAAACTTTGTCTCAAGATGCTCTATTCTCCATTTCCTGTGCAAATTTTAGACATTGGGTCTGGGCTGGGTCTGGGCACTAGTGGTGAAATTCAACAAATATATATTTTTTGTTGCCAGAGAGGGGAAATTAAAAAAAAAACATTCCTCTGTGGGGGATCTAGCCCTCAAGCTCTGCTATCATGATTGTCTTAACTATCAACTGTAAGAAATAACAAAAATTATTATTATATAAAATAAATAGTATCTATATTAATATAATAGACCAGAAGAGTTTGTTTGCTTAAACACTAAGATCTCTGAATCTAATGTTCTGATTTCAATTAATATTAAAATTCAAATTAATCAATATATTGCATAAGATAAATTTAAATACTCCCCTGTACTGCCAGACATACTTATTATATTTTATACCCTGCTATCCGGAAAAAAAGGCCTAGTGTCTTGAACATGAGACCAATTTACCACCTACTTTTTGGAGTGGACATTTTCATTAGAAAATAATTAAAGTACTTTAATTTCTCTGCTCTCATTTTTTTGGCTTCTAATACATTAATAAATATCCTAAATCATAGATTTTCTTATATATGTTCGATGTACAGACAGTGATCAGTTACATGCCTTGCATCACCATAAAAGAAAAAAACATCTATATAATTTTAGTTAACTATTCTTTTCTTATAGCGAAAAGAGGAAGAAGCAGTCCGAATACTGTTAAAACATTTACGGCGGCGGAGATACAAAGATGCGTTTGAAGCTTTATCACGTGAGAGTGGAGTTCAATTAGAGGGGCCCATACAGACTCGTTTGTGGGATGCGCTGGTTGAAAATGGAGATTACAAGCTCGCTGAAGAGATATTTGATGAAGCTGCTAAAGGTAATGTTCACGCTGTATTCGAATTTATGTTTTTAAAATTCGAGCAGGAGGTGGAGAACGCGGAGTCTTATCACTAGGTTTCCTAACCTGTTTAGCCTTCTAAATATGAGAACATTGTGAAGAAATGTTTTTTTTTAAATACATGCTATACTTGAAAACATTTATTTTAGGTTTGGTAATAGATAAATCAATATAAATTTGTAGTAAATATAATTATTTATTACAATTAAATAAGATGCACGTAGCCGGATCAACATAAGTGTAACAAATGAATCAAGTGAGTGAATCAATCAGTAGATAGTAGATCAGTAGATAAGTGAATGAATCAGTAGAGATGGAAGATACGAAATGGATGTGGAAAGCAGTATTGCTGCCGGTAATAGGTTTAACGGAGCCTTAGCTGCATTGATGAGACGGCGAAACGTCAGCACATATGCTCGTTTGGCCGTACACAATGCAGTGCTGGTACCGACGGTGTTATACGGCAGTGAAACGTGGGTATTACAGAAGAAGAATGAAAGAAAGATGATTGCCGTGGAGGTGCGATCTTTTCGTAGGCTATGCGGAGTCAGCTTAGCTGATTGGATCCGCAATGAACAGATACACAGAATGGTAGGTACTAGCGAGGATGTCATGGTGAGAAAGAAGAAGAACATGCTCAGCTGATTTGGGCACGTCGAACGAATGAGTGATGAAAGAATGGCAAAAAAGATTAAGGATGGAAAAGTGAGTGGTAAGAGAGGTAGGGGGAGACCTCGGTTGACCTTCGAAAACACAATATCAAACATACTAGAGGAAGGTCACGTAAAAATCATGAGGGCCCCCGGAGTGTATGAAAATGTAGATGACAGTGGACGAGGCGAAAAAGGTATGTAGAGACTGTAGCGTTTTGCGCTCCTTTCGTGGCGTCCATTATATATTTTTTTAATTAAGATGTATTTAACTGCCTAACAGATGGTGAACTCGACTGGTACATGTCCTGGCAGCCTTACACACCACAGTGGCGGCAGCTATGTGGATGTTCCCAAGCAGTAGAAGACAGGTTGTGCTGTGACCCCCTACCCGCGAATCCAAGGCCTCGCGCTGCTGACCTTGCATGTGCTGATAGGGAACCTCAAGCTGATATGCCAGTAAGAATTCTTTTTTTATTTTTTTTCTGAAGATGGACTCGACTAGCTTTNATATATATATATATATATATATATATATATATATATATATATATATAGCATATAAAGTTGATATATATATGTATATGTCATAGAAATTCTACAAACCTCAATAAGCAGTAGCAGTCGGAGCCAGTATGCCAGTTTGAATAGTTGCTAACAACATAAATAAGTTGTAACAAGCATATAAAAGAACGAGAACGTATGGCTTAGTTATCAGAGCGCCTGGTCGGTTTCCAGGAGGCGCGGGTTCGAGTCCCGCTACGTTCAAATTTTTATACGTTTTCCAAATAAGTATGAATAGTTGTTTTTAGTTGCTTTGTGAAGGTGGACTCAGAAAGAACAAGTCGTGGCAACTCTACAGTCACATTTGACTTTGACGTGGTAATAGTAAACCGCAGGCTGATGTGCTGATGGAAAGCTTCATTTGAATATAGTTGTACTTTATTTAGAATGTGTTTTTTAAAAGGAAGAATGAATTAGAAAAGTAAATATATTTTGCCTTTTATAATTTAGTAATGGTTAGCATAAAGTGTGACTGTAAAACCCACTGATTGTGGGTTCGATCCTCACTCGAGGAGATGAAATATTTACTTAAATTTATATTTCCATTTCTTCGCTCTGGTGTCGAAGCAAAGCGCGGCGTTAAGTTCTGCCACTCAACACGCAATGCCTCCAGAATTCGGCAGAAAGTGGGGAACGGGGTGTCTTAACACTAGGTTCCCTCTGCCTACCCTGCTGTGTGCAGGGATACAGCGCTTACTACATTATAATTTAGTAATAAATTATTACTAATAATATAGCTGTTTTTTATAACTTCCAGATAGAACGATAATTTAATATTTATAAAAGAGGCCAGTCGTGGCACAGGGGCACAATCTGTGACTGTAAATGAGACTGGTTGTGGGTTTGATCCCCAATCGAGGAAATGAAATATTTATTTAAATTTATATTTCCATTTGTTCGCTCTGGTGTCGAGACAAAGCGCATCGTAGTGTTCCGCCATTCAACACTCAATGTCTCTAGAATTCGGCGGTAAGTGGGGAACGGACTGTCTTAACACTAAGTTCCCTCTACCTACCCTGCTGTGTGCGGGATACAGCTTGAAGCTGATTTATATATATAAAATGACCTTAATGATAGTTTTATTTACTTTGAGGCCGCCGTAGCGCAGTGGAAAAGCGTGTGTACTTTAAACGTGATAGTTAGGGGTTTCATTTCATCACTCTGTTACTATACTTTCGCCACTAAGTAGCAATGTCTCGTAACTTAGACGGTGCGTGTGGAACGAAGTGTTCTACCGCTAGGTTCCCTCTGCCTACCCTACTATATGCGGAATACAGCAAGAAGCTAAAAAAAATGTTAGTAAACAAACAGTTCAGTGACCTTGCAAACTTATTTTTTTTTGTTTTGTTAGGAGTTGGCGGTAAACGGTGACTCAACAGATTGTTATTCCTCGTGTAACAGCAGTTGCTCCAATAGACCAGGTCCGAGGGGAGGACATCAACTAGTAGTGGATCCCAATACAGGTATGTAAACTTATTGTGTTTATATATTTGATTTTTCATGTTTATTTTATATAAAGTTTTATTTGTAATTTAAAATAATAAGAAAGCTAAAACAAAATTAATAAGTATAATAAAAGAAAAATATTCACTCTAAATTCTGTCTAATGGGGAAGGGATATGCGTGATACAGCGTGATGCTAAAAAACTATTGTAATATCTTCAGGTACATTATACCTATTCGGTGGTTGGAACGGTACAGAAGACCTAGATGACCTATGGAGTTTCGACACGACTGCAGAGCGGTGGACGCTACTCTGTAGACACAGCAGTCTCGTGAACGGGCCTTCGCCCCGATCTTGTCACAAAATGGTATTCGACCCGGTCAATGAATGTTTGTACACGTTAGGGCGATATTTGGACAATGCTCAACGAGTGCCTAGTAATATGAATGTGAGTCGATTTGTAGATTTTTTATTGTGTATATTTTTGTGTATATGTATAAAAAAGAACACAATATTATCTAGAATAAAGTACTGTTCTGTAGTAAGTAGGTTCTGTTTTTTTTCAATTTTATTATGAAATAAAAAAAGTATAATACTATAATTGTACGTATGTTATACTTTATAAGTGTTTTTATTAAACATATTTATATTTTTAGGGTTCGGTACTTTTTAAGTTAAAAAGGAACCCTTGTAAGATCACTTTGTAGTCCGTCTGTCTGTCCAGAGCCTTTAACTCAGAAACGATTGGAGATATCGAGTTGAATTCAAACCATATTCTAAACTACGGTCCCTTAATTTCCCGAAAAAAATCGTATTTCAAAATTTACTTATAAAAAAAGATAAGGCAACTTATATAACAAAAAACGCGTATTTCGACACTAGAAAGAGAATCAAATTTCATAGGGATTTTCATCAAAAAGGAGCAAAATTTGGTATTAAAGCCGCTAGTTCAAGTGAGGTGTCAGATTAAAGGGCTCTGGCTAAGCTAAGCTTGAATTTCAGAAAAAACTCGAGACTTCTAATTTTTATACGGAACCCTCGGTTTGTAAGCCCGACTTGTGCTTGTCCGGTTTTTTCTATCTTTTCACATTTTCTGAAAGATAATTTGATCTTAACTCGTTATTAAGCAATTTATCATTTTATTGTGGCCGGCCGTCTATCACACGTATTTCAGAAAGCAATCGTTTCGCTAGTAATATGAGCGCTGTATGACATTATATAAAAATAATGTAAACAGCGTAAAAAGAACTGAAATTGTGGGCTCGATTCCCACTCGGTGGAATGACTTCCTCGCTTTGGAAATAATACGTGCTGGGTTGAGGTCCGCCTCTCAACACACAATGTCTCTATATTTAGTCGGTACGTGCCTCCTTACTATAACAACAAGTGGTGTTCCAGAGCGACCTGTACACGTACGGGGTGCGCGCGGGCGCGTGGTCGCTGGTGTGCGCGGACACGGCGGCGGCGGGCGGCCCGCGCCTCGTGTTCGACCACCAGATGTGCATGGACGCCGACACGCAGACCATATACGTTTTTGGAGGAAGGGTGTTGCCAGCTAACACGTGAGTTAACCTGCCTTGTATTAATTGTCTCCTAGTGTGACCAGTTCCACATTAATTAATAGTTAATATTTTACATATAAATTCGTCAAGTCAAGTATTTGTAAGTGTTAATTTGTTTGATTATTAATACAAAGTTTGGGAAAAGATATCTTATCCACAAAAAAGAATGAACATCTTTCAACATGTTAATTATGTAAAATCTGCTTCCAAATCCAATTAAATCGAAAAACTCCGATTTCTGCTCCGGTTCCGTTAAAACCATTTCCGTAATGGACACCCAGTGCACTGTGGTATGATATAAGCGTGACTGTGCCAGGTCGGAGCTGGTGCACCCGCAGTACTCGGGGCTGTACGCGTACTACGCGCGCAGCAACACGTGGCAGCTGCTGCTGGCCGACAAGCACGAGCTGCACGCGCCGCAGCCGCGCGTCTCGCACTCCATGCTGTTCCATCCGGTCAGTTGCTTGCTTTCTTCTATTTGTGTTTTTAATAATTAGGGTTATTTTACTTAAATTTTAATTTTAGATTAGAGTGTGTGTATTTTTTTGAGTATTGTGGTAAGTATTTTTAAAGCTGGCTAGTTTATTATATTAAATTTAAAATAAAAATAAAACTTGCGAAATTAAATATACATTATTTTCTTGCGTTTTAATTTCATTAGAGAATTCGATGGAAAGTGGGGGACAGATTATCATAACACTAGGTTCCCTTGACCTACCCTTCTATATGTGTGAATATGAATACATAAACTGCGTCAACCTGAATATAATAATGAATAACACAATAAATAAATCGTTGATATAGGTACAACGTCGCCTGTACATGTTCGCCGGACAACGCAACAAGGAGCAGCTTGTGGACCTGTGGTGGTGGGAGTGCGCGGGGGAGGGCGGCGAGGGGGGCGCGGCGCACGCGCTGTGCTCGGCGCCCCCGCGCGCGCCGCCGCCGCAGGGGTTCACGCAGCGCGCCACGCTGGACCCCGACGCCGACGAGATATATGTGCTCTCGGTGAGTCGACGCTACATACCCGCGCTGGTGGGAGTGTGCGGGGGAGAGTGACGACAAAAAGAAAGGGGCGTCGTTCAAAAACATAATTGCTCGACCGTTGGTGAACACAGAAGAAGGAAGGGAGCTTCCCCTCTCCCCTCTGTTAGGTGTGGCTCATACATTGTGCCCAACCGACCGATTTGAAAACTTACTAACTTTTTTTATCTCTTTCTATTTATCATTTCACTACCCTTATTACTTTTAATCTATAAAATGTTAATGTAACTTAACTTTACCCCTAATTTTCTAAAATTATTTGAAAAATATGCTTCATTTAACTTCCATGAAATATTTATTTAAAATTTATATTTTCATTTCTTCGCTCTGGCGTCGAGGCAAAGGGCGGCGTTTAACCACTCAACCCGCAATATCTCCCGAATTCGGCGGAAAATGGGGAAAAGAGCGTCTTAACACTAGGTTCCTTCTGCTTAATCTGTTATACTGTGTGCGGAATATAGCGTGAAACTGTTTTTTTATTAACTAATTACCACAGGGTATGAGCAAGGAAAAAGATAAACGTGTATACAACACACTCTGGGTGTTCTCCCTGCGACGTCGAACTTGGACCTGTGTGTACCGCAACGGGAGTGTGGCTCCGCATGAGCCAAGACCGAGGTTCGCTCATCAGTTGGTGTATGACCCTGTGAGAAAGGTATGGTACATTTTATTAATAGTTAAGTATGTATAACATTTTTAAAAATAGTTACGAGCGTCGCGGGTCTCGAACCTTGCTTCATGGAAATTGCTCAAGCGCCCATTAAGCCATACTTTTTTAGTGAGACGTCTACAACGACGTTACGTCGTTTTAGCCTTTTTGTAATATATAGAAAAGAAAAATTCACATCATTCCTAATGATATTTTTGAAGTGTTAATCTACACTTAGGGAAAGAAAAATACTTTTTATATATGTGTTCTAAAAAAAGTATCTCAATAAGATTTTCGTAATGCACCAGATCCACTACCTGTTCGGCGGCAACCCCGGCACCGCCGGCAGCCCGCGCCTGCGCCTCGACGACCTCTGGTCGCTGCGCCTGCTGCGCGCGCCTCTCGACCGCGCGCTGGGAGAGGCGCGCGCGGCGCTGCGCGAGGCGCACTACCGCGAGCTGGCCTCGGACCCGGACCGGGGCCGCGACGCGCTGGAGTACTTGAGGCGAGACGTCAGAGAGGTCATGGACCACGGAGATCCGGAACAGGTAATTTGAATTGTGGGTACGAACCCCAGTTCCGCCATTCGATACGCAATGTTTTGAAAATTGGGAAAATTTTATTTGTTCGAGTCTTAACATTTTACTGACTGGCAAATTTACATAGAAATATTACCGTGTCACGGATGATTTTTTACTGAAAGTATATCATGCCACCGGTGATTTTTAAGCGATTTTATTTAGTTTAATTCGCCACACCGTAACTATCAAATAACACTTACCACTTTCTCAATAACCCAATCTAATGGCAATATCGGCCATATTCAGGACAAAATGTATGGATAGATAAATTTGATCAAAATTTTTAATTTTATATATCATCATATCAGTTTAATTATAGAACGTACTCGTATTTCAAACGATCGATTTCTTTATTTTTTAAAGTTTCAAGTGGTCAAGTGTGCCAATCTTTAAAATTAATTACTTCCTAGATCGTCCTCAGACCGGTTAATATATAATTAAAAATTAATTAAATTTACATTAACATTTAAAAATCTTTGCATTCCAAGGGTGTGCACATACAAAAAAAATTAAGATAAGTAAACAAAGGAGAATGTCCAAAATTGCTTGAACTGTTACTGAAATCTATGATAAAAATTCATTAAATATTTATTAAAACATTGTTGTTAAATTGCAACAACTGGTTCTAAAGCAAAAAAATATAACTATTAATAGAAATGTAACGCTTATTGTAATACATTTAGCATTCTTAAAGGCGTATTCATCAACGCAGCGTTGCCGTTAGCAAAATAAGTTGTTCAATTCAAGTATAGTCAATTCAAACTCGAAAAAGGTAACTTAAACCGACAATATTTGGATACCTGAAAATAGACTTTATTAATAATAATATTAAATTATTATTACAAAATGTAATAGATTTGTTTTAATACACATACTATGCTATATAAAATACAATAGTATTGTAAAGAAATACAGTATTCGTCCTATCGTCTGTATATTAATTTAGATAACTTTTATAATATGTGGAACCGAATCAACGTTATCTTCAGCGGCCGAACGACATAATTTCATACTTATTGAGAAAACGTATAAAAATTTGATCGTAGCGGGACTCGAAGCCGTGCCTCCTGAAAACCGACCAGGCGCTCGCTGAACGTATGGCTTAGTGGTTTTCTAAATAAGTATTTTTCTTTCCTAAGTGTCGAATAACACTTTAAAAATTTTAAAGACACAATTTCATTTTACTTCTGTGTCACGGCCGCGCGCGTGATAACTTTTAAACTATACGTCCAAAAAAATACAGTAAAAAACAAACTCATGTCCGTTGCATACTTTTGACGATGATATTATTTATTCTGATAAAGATTAATAATTTTTGATAGTGTGACCAGTTAAATTATAAATTTTTAACGATTTTAATTTTTTTTAATAGGTTGTGGCTAAAATATAAACGTAAGATATATTATACCGCGAGATTTTTTGTAGTTATTTTTAAGTTCTACAACTTTTCCAAAGAAACCTCTATATATCTCTTACAAATAAAGCAGCATTTTTTGGAAACACTTCCGTTCGACCATTTTTTCTTCCACTTTCTTGCCCAATTTGCTCACTATAAAAAAGCTCTTTATTTTACGGAATAATATATAACCTACGTCACTCTTGAAATTCTATATGTGAATCAATCTATGCGTGATAATTAGTGAAAAATAAGATTTTTTAAAACTGTAGAGTTGTCAAATGGAACATAACCTAACTTTTTGTTACTTAAATTTTTATATTTTTGATATTTTTTAGGTTGGCTTAGTAGCTTGTACATAGATTAATCTTAATGCATGCACATCTATAAAACTGTTTGATTTTCGTTTCTATAATGTTTCAAGCTCAGTGGTCTATGAAAGTTCACCTTTATATCATACTGAATTACAACAAGGTAAGAAAAAAAATGAACACAAAACGGTTTTCATTGGAATTAAATCCAAAAATTGTGCCGATGTTTTGAAGTTTTTATTTTGTAGTGTGCTCTATGATACCTGTATCTAAGATGTATAAAAATATGTAGACTGCCATTTTGTTGTGGTGGCCATGTTGGATATTTTTTCAGTAATGGATGTAATTAAAGGAATAATAAAAGAAAAAATCAGCAAAGGGTTTGCTTATATTATGATCTGCATATATACTTGAAGCTATACTACATATAAAATATCCGTCCATTGCAGGTGAAGCACTTCCAGAAGCTGGCGACGGTGCTGTTCGCGGGCGGCGCGGGGGAGGCGGACGGCGCGGCGCCGGGCGGCGTGGCGCTGAGCGCGCGGCGCACGCGCGTGCTGGCGCGCCGCCGCCGCGCGCTGCGCCTGCCCGCCGCCGACGGGGACCTCGCGCTCGCGCTCGCCGCCGTCAGTGCTACACTTGCTTACATTCATCATATTTTAATGTGATCTGTGCTTAGGAACAATAATCGTGCCCCTGTTCAACAACACCGAAATGATATTACCGGAGAAATTGATTCGACGACTATTAGCGTCGCTAAGCAACCGTTACTAGGCAACAAGGAATTATGTAACGCTTACATGGCATACGCTGATTGAACTTTATGAGACATATAAAAACGATATTTTACAAAAATATTGTCTTCCAAAAAATCTATTAAAAAGTCCACGATGATGTATGTTTATCTCTGAAGGTTGAGCCACAGTAACCATTTTAATATATTTATTTTTTTTGGATTATTGTTAATGTATTTTCCATAATTTCGTATTCAATCCTTATCAAAATAAATATAATAGTCACCTTTCGCATTTCACCTTGTTTAAAATAATATTTTACTGTACATCTTTCTAATAAATACTGAAGAAGATATCACTGATTCAAAATTAGCTTACGAACCGCACGGTATGACCGATCCGAACAGGCAGACGACGTTGACGATTTTGTAAATTTTTATACATTTTCGATCTACTGTTAATTTTTATGTGGTTATTTTCTTTATATTATTAATTTATATTTTTTCTTTAGTTCTCCGCTTATTCGAGTAGTATTAGTTAGATTTTCATTAATTTCTTGGTGTGGTCTAAGCTTCGGCTCTGCGCGACATCGGCATAATATTATTTAAGTATAAAGGAAAAAATGGTCGATTAATTCAGTTAGGTTATCTATAGCGTTGTTATACACTTAATAAATCTTAGTTTTCGTTTTTTGGAATTTTATTTGATTTTGCTCGCACGAATTATCGAATTTAATGTAGAAAGGAGTTTAGTTATTTCATATAGTATCTATCTATGTACGCGCGGAAGGAAAAGGTGTAATAAGATTTTTCCCGGGTAAATCAGTAAAATCGATCAGTATAAAAATCAATTTAGTTGTTTTGGACATTAGCTCGGGGAAATAGAAAGACAGACAGACAGAGACAACAAATATAAAATCATTTGCTATTGTATTTGAGTATTATGTAAATAACCACATGCACTTGCAAAAACATAGCACAACACATTTCATTTTAATATTTTTAACTATTTATTTTACTTTGATAATATTGATAATGTAGCTGGTATTGTCTAGTTTTTTTATTAATATTTTACTTTGGTTACGTTTACTTATTATTTTTGTTCATTTAAATTAGTTTTTTCTTATAATAAGAATTTTCTACTTATTATTCTTTTTCGGATTATTATGATCATTTAGGCTTATATTGTCTTACCAATCCTATTAAAAAACTAAAAACAATTTCATAAATATATTTAATAAGCATTCGTATAGTTCAAGCGGGCGAAGCCGCGTCCGGGTCCGCTAGTTCTTTTATATAATTGAAACATTCCTGTACGCCAGGTGCTGGGCGCGGACGACACGTGCCTGCCGGCGCCGGTGCCGTTCGAGGAGGCGGCGGCGCGCGCGGACGGCGACCTGCTCTCGTGGGACGTGGGCGACGACTGCGACGACGACGCGCGCCCCGACGAGCGCGCGCGCGCCGCCCGCGTGCGCCTCTACTACCGACTCGCCAGGTACGTACACACACATGCTTAATACTTTTGTTTTGTATTTTTAATGTATACATTTTTATATCATTCGCAACAGTAAACATTTATCTTATTTTATTTCATATAGTAGAAAATACAAATCAATTTCCGAAATACTAAAAGAAATATCTTTTTATTTCTTAAAAAGTCTAATTAAAATATATATTAAAAATCCTAATTAATAATATATAATAATAATTAAATAGATAATCTGTTTATTAGATTTTAGTTTACACTTTACACCGACGACACCTTATTTAATAATCTTCCCTGCTCAGTCCGATTCTCACTTACTTTCTCACGCACGGCACCTTACAAATGGATGTCGGCAACGAGTCCGACGACGCGACTGTACTACTAACTAAATACTGACTTACTAAATCCACCAAGTCCGCAATATTTGTATAATTTCATTTTAATATTTTTTTTTCTATTACGTCGTCTTTAATTTCGAAAAAGTAAATAATATATTCAGTCGTTTTTTAATGAAATACTAAAAATGAATTAAAAGCATTATATAGAGAAGTATTCCCTTATAATAATAGAAGAATTACAGAACAGAAAATTTTACAACAGACAGCTTCACGCTGCGTCTCGCACACAGCAGGGTAGGCAAATAATATAGAACTGAATATGTAGTAAACATTAGCAATATTAACCGAGTACAGGAAAGACTTCTGCGTCTAAATTTTTTTATATTTTTTTTCGAAAACTGCGTAATTATTTAAACAAAAAAAAAATGTTTTTTCAGGTACTTCAGACCCTCAACAGTGCCGCCTGACGCCGACGTTATGGACCTAGTGAGGCTATAGGTTACTTTTAATTATATTTACTTATAATGTACATTTTTTTTACTTTATGGAAAAGAGAAGTTAGTGTTAAGACACTATATTTTAATGCAAAGACATGTGTGAGTGGAATGTAACATCCCGCTTTTTTTTCATATCTACAGTACGACCGATTAGTTGTGGCCTCCCTAAAGTTAGGTATAGTTGCCTGCGCAGATTTGATTTTAGATTTTTTTCTTACTTTTGTTTATTTTCTTCGAGACAGCCACAACACATCGACCTTACTGTAATATTAGTTATTATGTAAAATTATTTTTGTATTTATTATTTCTATAGAATGGTCTGAAATGTTTTATTAGATGAATGGTTTAAATGATAACTATGAGTTATAACCATAGTTATTATTTCGTTTCAAAGAATAACAATTCGTCTTACTTAATGTAGCAACATGTACGTTTGTAAATTTTCTATGTTAACGATAAAACTAAATGTAATGTTAATGCGATATATGTTTTATAGTAGTGGCTCCTACGAGAGATAACAATAACAGTATTTTGTATAAAAAAAGATACTAAAATCTGATATAAATATGTACATGGCACTACAAATTTTTCCAATCTCTCCATTATAATACTGTCACTAGTTTTGTTTTTATTTCCACAAATATGATAGCCCTTTCTTTTTCTCTGTGACTCTACTTCTCAGTGCATATACAATGTATNATTTCGACTTAAAAGATAGAGTAAATTACTCCTTATATATATATATATATATATATATATATATATATATATATATATATATATATATATATAACGTTTATAAACAATTATAGCTGCTAGACATATATATTCAAATACATCAAAATTATATTGCAATTTTGAACATTTACATTACAAAACTTAAAATAAATATAATTCTAGAAGATTATTATCATCATATCTGCATTTTTTTCATATTTCCAATTTCATAGTATTAGTATTGTTGTACATTAAATCTAACATTCCTGTAGTAGCTGTCATATGAATCTATAAAATATTGACATTTGTATATTCACTTTCTTATATCATATTATTGTATCAAATACTATTAGAATATAATAAAATATACATTAAAAATTTATATAACAAGATTGTAAATAAATTGTAATTTTTAACTGCTTTTATGATTTGTAGTTTTACTTTTTTCGTAGTAATTATCAACTTGTGTTCTGCAGTGCTCTCTACAATTAAAGTTATATTTGATACATTGTGTTCTGTTCTATTTCTTTTTATTTATGGGTTTTAGGCGTGCCAGTTGAGGAGCCTACATCTCCAAGGCACTATGTAAATTGATAGGTTTAACTATAAAAAAGGAACTAATACATTTTGTATGTTTATTTTTTTTTAGTAGATTTGACACAATTTTAAGATACATATTTATTATTTCCAAATAATATCTATCTATCAGTGCAAACACTAGTCATTACACATTTTAAAAAATAACTTAAACTATTAACTTTTGTGAATTATAGTAAGTATACGTAAATATCTATGTTATATGGTGTTATTTATTTATTTTGCTATATTTGATTATGTGTAAGGTTTTTTTACACTGAGTTTTGGAAGTATATATGACTTTTAAAAACAACAACACAGGCGCAATATGTTTAATGAGGCTCTAAAAAAAATCTTGTAAATATCCAGTTCCATTTTTTTGTATTGTATAAGAAAATAATTATTTAGACGTATAAAATTGAACTGTATATTATGTGATGTGTGCATCATCTTTCTTATGTATTATTTATAAATAATGATTATTATAATTTTTTACTTTAAAAAGTTAGATAATCGCACAATATAATACTATTTTTTAATTATAAATACATCCATTTTATTATGGCATTTATATAATGTACATTACTATTTATTGAAATTTCAATGTATAATTTACTTTTTATGTCGTAATTTGACTATTGTCATTATTATCAATAATAAATTTAATCGTAATTTTTCATGTATGTAATAATTCATGGTATTCTATAATATTTTCCATACATTTATTTGAAAAAAAATTGAATATTTTATCTATCAAATGTAAGTCTTATGCAGTGGTGGATTTACATATTTTCAAGGGTTAGGCTGTTAACTTTTCCCCATTGCTTTTAAAATGGTTTAAGAGGGGCAAACTGGCTGAATTTACTATAGAAAACAGGTTTTCTGGGCTAACGGCACCTTATAATGAAAAGTACGTAAGACATCAGAATACTAAATAGTTTTTAATTTCTTGATGTAACAAAAAAAGGTCCGCCTAATTTGATATCTCAAAAATCAGCTCAGCTGGTAAATTCGCCACTGGTTTAATACAAAATTACAATTTAAGAACTAATAAATGTATCTGTACTGACACATCTTGAGATTTATAATATAATTAAGAATTTGAACGTCTAACCAAGTCTATTTGTAAAATGTGAAGTTGCTACTAGTGAGAAGTCTATTTAGTTCGTCTACGGACTGTGATATGAATCTTAGTCATTGGAGGGATGAGACCGTATATTGAGTGTATATTTATTGTAAGCATTTAAATACAATAAAATCATTAAATATTACTTCTTTTCATTTATTATAGGCCATTTTATTTAAATAACTAGCGACCCGCTCGCGGCTTCACCCGCTTAAGCCGCAGAATTATTTAATTAACACACTGAATTATGTTCGTGTTTTAATATACCTATAATTTATGTTTGCAGCGCAATTAAGATTTTTAATGAGAAAGTTATTAAATTAGGTCGCATTTTCGTACCTCCCATAAGAATCTTCAGTTGAATGTTTGAATCAAAAACACAACTTATCGATACTTACAATAAAATCCTAACTCATCGGTGTGGAAGGAACATGGAAGATATTACATTTAACAATGTAATAGAACTTGGTCAGGTTTGTCTGTGCGTTGGTTCACGATAATCTCAGAAACGGCTTAACCGATTTAAATGCTTTTTTTGTTTTCATTTTGGCAAACTTCCCTTAAATATGTAGTATTAGTTAAATTTTAATGGGTTCACACAAAGTTAAAACCAGATCCACGCTTTATGGCAGATAGTGTTAAGATATTGCGTATAATGTGTGACTGATGTGCGAAACGAAAATATTATTAAATTATACTTCAATCCTCCAAGTGGGGATCGAACCCACAACAATCGCCTTAGAGTCACAACTTTGTGCCCCTATGCCGCGACGGCCTTTAATATTTATACAAGGTGGAAGCGTTAGCGCTCCTTTTATGGGAACAGCATATAGGATAAAATATTTTAAACCCATACCTAAACAATTTAATCAAGATACCTCAACAGTTTAGACATAGGATTTTTTTTTCATTTCACGATGTTTATCCATACCTGTATTTCGTGTGATAGAGATACGCATAGATACCAATAACGTAAACACATACTACTACAAAAATATTACTAAAACCTTTAGAACTTTGAACTTTGTCGCCAATACTTACGACTCGATTTCGCAATGTTGCGGCGGTTTCCCGTTGATGGGTTTGTCTGCGTGCTTCGTTCTTGACAAATTATATTTTATTTTACAACGATAATTTCATTATTTATTTGAGGCATTGCGTGTTGAGTGGCAGAACTCAACGCCGCACTTGTCCTCGACACCAGAGCGAGGAAATGGAAATATAAATTTAAGTAAATATTTCATCTCCTCGAGTGGGGATCGAACCCACAATCAGTGGGTTTTACAGTCACACTTTGTGCCTCTGCGCCACGACTGGCCTCTACTGAATACAATTGAGCATATTTAATATTTGTAGTTTTTGGTTAATAGATAGCAATAGTTATTACAATACTTGCGAGGAAACCATATTTTAGGCAATTTTTAATTTATATTATTATACCTTATACCTTTTGAAAAGTCTGAAAAACTACCAACATTATTATAGTTAATAAATTATTTCATTTATTATTTTTAAATTATCACACATTCTTTTTATTCCTTAACTATATTAAACTATATTAATACGTAAATATATTTTTTAGAGGTTACTCCATACTAAGATGGCAGCTCTGTTCCCGCATTTACGGCCCTGATATATCGATATAAATACTAAAAATATAAATCATTGGAAAGAAAAGGAGAAACGCAATTATGTTACATTTTTTTTATACTTGAAACGTATTATTTATTTACATACAATTCATTTCTTTTGAATATAACATTAAGTTTAATTCATTAAATATATTTGATACTTCCTTAAAATGATTATTTAATGTATTTTTTATATATAAAGTCTTGAGAAAGTTCTCTTGAGAAATATATCTACTGTAAATGAATGCAACGTACGTGCCAATGGTTAAAATGTATTGCCATCACCGAGTCATCTAAACACAATATAAACTTTTATAAACTATGAACTCACAATCAGAATTTACTTTCCAAATACATATACTTTTTATTGTAGACATCGCCATTTGAGCTAGTCCCGAAAAATATACCTACTTTATTATTTTTGTTAATGTCACCAACGTTGACGTTTAAAATATCTAATAATTATAATAGACTAAACAACTATTAGTTGTACTTCTTTTTTCAGCTTCACGCTGTATCCCGCACACAGCAGGGTAGGCAGAGGGAACCTAGTGTTAAGACCCTCTGTTCCCTACTTTGTGCTGAACAGCGAAACTCAACGCCGCACTTTGCCTCGACACCAGAGCGATGAAATGGAAATATACATTTAAATAAATATTTCATTTCCTCAAGTGGGAATCGAACCTACAACCAGTTTACAGTTACACTTTGTGCCAATGTGCGACTAATGGCCTCAATTTACTTTCTTCTTTTAAATAGGGGTTAAATAAAATAATCGTAATTTAATTATGTCAGATTTCTATTAACCGACTTCTAAAAGGAGGCGCTAATCAATTCGACAATATATTTTTTTAGTTAATTTCCATTTTCATTTTAATTTAGTTCATTTCCGACAATGGTATCTATGAGAAAATCATGTAAATCTTAAATTTACTGTGCGCGAAAAATTGTCGAATAACTCAATATCAAATCAACCGATTTTAATTATTCTTTTTTTATTAGAAAGGGTACACATAAAGGGTAGTTTTGTGAAAGTTTGGTTAAGTTCAGAATATGAAATCCGGTCGGAATTGAAGAAGTCGATTTTTTTATTAAAAAATATAATGTTATTTTTTCTACTAAAATTTCTTTATACTGCATGATAAAAACTATCCTATAAGTTGCATTAGGCTTCGAACTATTACCATGCCAAAATTTATTTAATTTCATACAGTAGTTATCGGTATTTTAAGTAATTTACATTTTTTCAGTTTTTATTTTTTTAAAGAAAACTATCATGAAATTCGGGATGAAACTAAAAAAATTGTACCTTGAGACCTTAGGCTAATAACATGAAAAATTCCTTCATTTCTGTCCTGTAGTTTTTGCGTGATTGGCGAACAAACAAACAGACAGACAGACAGACAGAGAAGAATTCTGCTGAGTGGTTTTTTAGGTTCTTTAATCGACATATTAAACAACCTAATTTTTATTTTTTTTATGTCTTTCATGTACAGAATTGACTTTTCTATCCTTTTATTATATATAGCATGGTTGTACAAACTTATTAAGACTAGGGGCGACTCGGGCAAATCATGAACTGATGGCGGGCCGGCCGCCAGAAGTATAGGTACTATTTTTTTTTGGTTTTATTCTGGAATAGAACTCAACATTTTTCGAATGTACGAGAGTAGGTATTATTTTTGCTATCGTCGGGCCGCATGCGGCCCGCGGGCCGCGGTCTGTGCATCCATGATATATAGAGATTATGCTATTAAGATTATATGAGGGAAATAAGAAATAAAAGACAATATTTTTAAATATATCATTTAATATTTTCATACTTGATTCATATCAGTCATTGCGACAACACGGCGTGCCTTATTTTGAAAATAATTCCGCTGTCATGATATGTTCCCGAGGCTCTGTCGCCAACACTCTCAATAACAACCGTAGTACAATATATATAACAATAACTCTGAAGCTCGATCTGTGTTCCCGACATACTGACACTGACGACACTTGTCTGACAATGTCTGACACCTGACACTCCACATCAAAGACATGTAATCTGGTGTTTGATTACTGAAAGGAACTAGTGTGGCCATCTTGGAACTAAACAAACATAATATATACATATAATAATAATGCGACACTATTATGATATGATATACAATCAAACTGTGCAATCTATCGATATCGATACGTACTATATATGAATAATAATAATAAAATAGTAGAGGTCGATCGACAGCAGCACTGGGAACAATCATGCATCGAGTCGTCGAACGCGATCGTGTCGAAACTAGCAGGCAAAAAATTCATATACTTTTAATATTTAAAATAATAAAAAAGTTAATTTTCTCTATGATATAAAATAAATCTATGTCTAAGGCAAAATATATATATATNTTTATATATATATATATATATAAACGATCTAAAGTGTTACATAAATAGTGTAAAGAAAAATAATATTTGGTTAATCGCTTAACACCACCACCGGCAGCAGACTGCGGCATCCACTACAAAATATAGTGTAGTGTAGACTGTAGATATTATATATAATAATACAAACAAACAATACATGTCAAGATGTCGGAATAAAGCTTAACAAATAACGATAAAACAATTAGTAATAGACGTGACGAGTAGAATGGACGCAAGTTATCGCGGCTACTAAACGCGCCTACACTGACTAGATACAAACAAACAGGAATACAACGCACAAGTCTGCTGCTAAGCTACGCGAAGACAAAAAAATAATACTTGGAAACATATTACGCGCTAACTCTATATAAATGGTAAGTCAATTTTAAGTACGAGAAGAAAGTGAAACTACGTTAAAAGCTAGCCGATTGATTAATCTAATAAAACAATAAATGCAAGGCAAATGGTCCTCGCGACGCGCGCGCGACGCACGAGCCGCTGCGGGCGCGGTCGCGGCCGCGCGGGCGGGTACGCTACTTGAGTCAATATAGGAAAAGATTCACTACTATCCAACAGATTTCCCTTTAACTACTAAGATACATGAAGGTTAAAGTATTCGTCTAAACTACGGCTAAAACGGTAAAAAGTACCTACGCACTACTACGTGTGGGGGGGAAGCTGCCAACATCACATCCAATAACATAACGATTAATCGTAAAATTTCAATAATCTCTTGTAAATTTTGTCTTATAAATAGAACGCCGGCCTCGCCCCTTGTATGAGCAAGAGTTTGAGCAACTTAGGAACGCGTACGAAAAGTGGGTGGACGGGGAGTGAGCGGGAATAGGGAAGTGAGGAGGACTAAGGAGGGGAAAGTGAATGGGGGTCGAGGGCCGGCCGTGGACAGGAGTTGGACGGTGCTGCACCGCGACTCGGGAGTCCACGCGATGTTCACTTGAGGCTCGGACTCATCGAGACTGGAAAGATGGTTGACCAATATAAAGTATGTATTTCAAGCGCGAGCCTCAACGACGACGCGTGGGGTAAAACACCGATTGCAACAACGAGGATCATATCCTGAAGTAACCGACGTCACGACGGTGTCAACGTTACGTTAACGAAACAAATACGGAAACACTACGAATACAACTAGAACAAGATGGACGAAAATAGGCGGCGGAGGGCCACGACAACACAACAAACGTATCAACTAGAGAACAGATTACATAGTCTTTACGCGCACACAATGGATGGACATCGATGAAAAATTTTAAATCTTTTTATCCTTGGACGTTCTAAACATTCGTATCGAGTAAAGGATTCTATATTTACATACATACATACACACGAGTCTCCGTGTTCGACGTTACAATATATATTACCATGTATATAATACAAAAGGACGCGGCGGGCGCGCGCCCCGCGGGGCCCCGGGGGGACGCGGGGGACGCGGCGCGGGGGGTAAAGACATTCGCGTATTAATAAAATACACCAACGCTGTTACAAAAATACATCAAACTTCATCGGAACGTGCAAAATATAGGGGGAGCAATAGAATATCAAAATATCCATTCGGCGATAACGCAGAGATCGCAACATCACTAACACACGTATAACAATTACAAAACGCGTCAGCTAAATTCGTGGTCGGTGCGTGAGCAGGGCGCGCAGGGCGGCGGCGGCCGCCTTCAGCGCGCGCACCAGCCGCTAGAAGTCGCGGCCGCGCGCGCGCGCCGCGCCCGCCTTGGGCACGCGCCGCGTGCGCATCTCGCGGTCCACCTGCCGACACACCACACGTAACTGCTAATTGCAAGTGCGCTTATAATACTTATTATTGTTTTATTTTACTTCATCCACAATGGAAGGACCCCTGCCAGCCCTTGCAAACGTTCCATCCGCCACGTACAAATCGCAAAAGTGTACTAGTAGGACGTTTGCCTAAGGGAGAGCGCACCAGTGCATCCCCGCTGGTGTATCAAGTGGCGACGAGTGCGGCGTTGGGGACCGCCGCCCAACATACACCACTGTACAAATGTACTGATAAAAATGAAGCGTGAAAAGTCAGAAAATGAAAGAGATAAAAGGTTAACGAACAACTTCAGAGATATATGAAGCTTTTCTGACGAGAAGTTAGTGTTTCTCGAGGTTGCTGCTAACCTGTAGGATAAAAGGGGTGCTTTCGAAGAACGGTGAAATTTTAACAGAAAAACCACACGTTTTGCAGCGATGGGCAGAACATTACAAAGAGATGTATGAATGTGATGACACCTCAGTCTCAAGTAACAGCAAAACGCTGAGTCTTGATATAGCTGATGGCTACAATGAGAGTGCAAAACAAAGTCTGTAATAAGGTAAGGCAGTGGCCTCTTTAGAGATGATGCAGTGCTCATGCATCATCAGAATGCGAGTTGCAGACATCAGTCACAACTCTGAAAGAACGGGGTGAAAATAATGGCCTAAGCCTGATTGAGAGTAAGATGAGCCTGAATGAGGGATTTAGTATTTGAAAAAATGAATTTGAAAAAGATGGAATGCAAGATTATTAAGATATTAGAACAAGTTAATGAAGTGGTATACTTCTAATTTATGTTCAGTAGAGATGGAAAATAAGAAATAGATGCGGAAAAGCGTATTGTTGCCAGTAACAGGGTGCCTTAGCTGCATTGATAAGACGGCGAAACATCAGCACAGCTGCATGTTTAGCCGTACACAATGCAGTGTTAGTACCGACGCTGTTATCCGGCAGCGAAATGAGGATTTTACCTCCGGAAGGCATGTATGAAGAGGTTGCTGGTAGTGGGCGAGGGCAAAGAGTAAGAGTAGAGTAGGTATGTATAGACCGTAGCGTTTGGCGTCCGTTCACTCTGACTACCCCGCTAAGGATACCGCGAAGCTAAGTTATTTGACTTCATTATTTTAATCAATCATATCACATTCTTAAATCATTATCTACTAAACGTAATTACCTCGAGCTCCTCAAGTCGTTGCGTAAGCGCCAACTTTTGCTGGACAGCAAGGCGCAACAGCTGGTTGAGAGTCTTCTTCTCATCCTCAGCTCCGGACAGAGCCTGCGCCAGCTCGTCCACCTGCGTCACGTACTCCTCACAGCGCGCCGCGAACATGGCGCGGAGACTTGAAAACGTCGCCGCATCCTCCTTCAAAAGCCGCAACTCATTCCGTAATTTCAACATAGTGTCCGTCACTATGGTCTTCTCCGTCTCATATTTGGACTTGAGGTTGGCGAGTGCCACTTCGGCAGTGTTCTTGTTCGATTTGAGCACTGTGCGCAGTGTGGCTATTTGTTCGCGTTTCGTGGACAACAGCGACTTGAGTTTGATCACTTGTTCCTGTAGTTCGGCTAGCTCAGCGCCGCGCTCCTCCGCCTCCATTACTATGTGAACAAACGAAAATATATTAATATTATATATTATTGTATTATTTGGAATATATTTTTGTAACAATCATTATAAGATACTAAAATTTTGAGAGAAATATTAAACTGTCGCTTTTGCAATCCAGCAAAGGATTTTAACTAATTGTGTGTGTTCTATATTATAACTACTAATAAAAAAAGGATTAATTTCAAGAAGTGAGTACAAATTATAAGTCGAAATCTTGCTATATTTATTTTTTTCTAAAAAAATAAAATTAAATAAATCAGCTTCACGCTGTATCCAGCACACATCAGGGTAAGCAGAGGGAACCTAGTGTTGAGACACTCCGTTCTCCATTTTCCGCCGATTTCTGGAGGCATTGCGTGTGTGGCATAACTCAACGCCGCTCTTTGCCTCGACACCAGAGCAAAGAAACGGAAATATAAATTTAAATAAATATTTTATTTCCTTGAGTGGTGATCGAACCCACAACCAGTCGCGTTTAGTCACACTGTGCCCCTGTGCCATAACTGGCCTAAATATTTCTTTTTGCATATTTATTTTGTTAAATTATTATATTATACAAAGGAAACAATTTTTAATAAAATGTTTGACATGTTTTTTTATACATGTATAATAATCTGAAATCGAAGCTATGCTAACTAAACAAATGACCGTATCTACAAATAATACTGACTGAATTCACTTCTAGAACTTATTTTACTTTGAACTAAATTACTGTTTCAAAAAATGGCAATAATTGATAAAAGCCATAAATAGCTGCTTTATTTTTGCGATTCAAAATCATTGTTTTGTGTTGAGAAATCACTTTAATAAAATCTATTGTTTAAAAGGCAAAGTACGTAAATTACTTTTTTTTTCAGCTTCACGCTGTATCACGCACACACCAGGGTAGGCAGAGGGAACCTAGTGTTAAGACACTCCGTTCCCCACTTTCTGCCGAATTCTAGAGGCATTGCGTGTTTAGTGGCAGAACTCAACGCCGCGCTTAACCTCGACACCAGAGCGAAGAAATGTAAATATATTATAAATTTAAGTAAATATTTCGAGTGGGGATCAAGCCCACAACCAGTCGGTTTTACAGTCACACCTCGTGCCACTGCGCCACGAGTGGCCTCAACAACGTAAATTACTTTATTTAGTTAGAGTATTACTATATCCACAAACAATACTAACATTAGTAAGAAAACAAGTCACATTTTCAAATAACATATTGCAACATAAGTATTCCCGCTTTAACACTCGCCCTCAAAGACTCCCGTACATTAAATTGACTTCTAGAACTTCTTTTACTTTGAATTAAATTAGTTTTCTTAATATAAAAGTTTTTTTGGAACATCGCTTGACGCCACATTACATATAAATTTATATCACATTGTATGGAATTAGATTTTCTTTTAAATGTAAATGGTGAAGTGGATAAACTAGGTTTCATAACTGATAGGATTGGATTCATTTCACAGTGAATATTAGATACTTTGATTTTATTATCTGTATTATTGTAAGTATTAGGTTCACATAATGGCGGTGGTCCACTTTTCGATATATTTTCAAAATAATCAATGATATCTTTAACTGTGCTTCCTGTATATTGTTTATTGTAATTATTTTGTTGTTGTTGAAAATTATCTCTTTTATTATCTTTTACACATTTAGGATAATTTGAGTCTGAAAGGAAATATTGAATTAAGATTTTTTGATTATCCTATTCTGTTTTAACTACTCATAGGTCATTTAAAGAACTTTAGAAACATTTGGCGAAAATAATGAAAATTAAAATAACCTAAATTCTATCTAGTCATTTGCAGCTAACTTCAGTGCGACCACGACTTATCAATCGCACTGTAGAGGGAACCCAGTGCATAAAAACACCGATCCTCACGCCCTGCTCAATTTCGTGGGGAAACTCTTAGATCAACTTATACAATTCACTACCAAATACAATATCTACATACCGGGTTGGTGTCTCAACCTGGAGTCTAGAGCGGTGTCGAGAGCGGTCCTCAGGTGTGTCAGCTGGTCTAGCAGCGTGTCGGCAGAGCGCGCCACCAGCCCCGCCGCGCGGAGCCCCTCTAGTTCCCCGGCTGCTAGCGCTAGCGCTTCTTCTTCTACGCCCTTGCCTGAACCACCTGAGCCTTGGAATACAAATATAGAATTAACATTCAAAAAATAAGGTAATGGACGTATTTTAAAAAGGGAGCAAACAAAATATTATATTTTGGAAAGTCTTAAGTTACATTATATAATATTATCATGATAATTATTGTTTTCTATTAAAATAAAAGAACAAAAAATGAAAATATATTATTTTATATCATGCCACAAACACCTAACATAAATATATTTTACTATACAATTTAATAAGAAGTTGAAGAAGCACGAATTTTTAAAAGTGGTGACAAAAGATTATTTTGTCATCAATTTTAAAACTTCGTGTATAATTTATAAACAAAAATTACACCTCCTTACACAGTGAACAAAATATACACCAATATAATAAACCATGAAATTGAAATTACCTTAAAAATATACAAACTTCTTTGGAAAAAGTATAGGGCGATTTAAAATAAAATGATGAAAACTCACACATACCATCGGTCTGTCCGGCGTGCTCCAGCAGCACGCGCTCGGGCTGCGTGCCGTTGACGGCGCACACGTGGTGGTACAGCGCCGCCAGCGTCTCCGCCGCGGACGCCAGCGCCGGCGCCGCCGACGACAGCGCCCGCCCCGCGCCTGCCGCCACAACACGCTTGTAATTACTATTTGTGTTAGCCATGGAATGTGCTTCCAATATTGTTTTTACAGTGTGGCTAGTTATATTTAATATATTAACATTATATTATATTAACAGTTCATTACATTGTACCTATTAATGTTTTTAATGTAGCTTTATCTTTATTTTTTATTACTATTGTCTGAAATAGTCTTGATGTGTTAATCCAAATATATTTTGTTAATTTATTACACCCACTTATATATTATATTAAACAAAGATGTATGATTTGCTTTAAGATAGGCATTAAGGCAAATTGTGTGTTATCGTATAAGTGACATTGGGTCTTTGTCGGTAATAAAGTTTTTTTTTAAAACTGTGTGTTACATAGTGACAAAAATAGGTGAACTATGGAGAATGAGGTGTTTCTATATAATAAAATAATAATTAAGATAATAAATCCCTTTTTAAAATTCTTTAGAATGTAGGGTAAAAAAACCTAATTACAAAATTAGGTTAGTGTTAGTAGAATTACTTATGTTACTTTAGTGCGTATTAAATTTGCCGAACTAAAGAGATCTGTGGGACTCAATCAAAGGAACAATTACATTTAATATATTTATAAAAGTAGAACCCATAACTAAAGCATATACAGTCAGACACCCAAATATCCTAATCAGCCAGATGCCAGATATCCTGGTTTTGACGGTACGACGTTTTTTAGCCTAAAAATTAAATACTCTGATCGAAACGGGTCGGGAACGGGTCGTAGTCCCGCTTTTCATTTTATTCCACGTTCTGTGAGTGAGTGTATATTTATTTTTAAAACTTAACTGCTTTACATATCAAAACAATATCGTTTAAGTATTGTTAGACGAGATGTTTTTCGATTAAAAAATATTTTATATTGATATTTATCCAGTGAAAAATTTATTTTAAGCTCTACTAAATGGAAAAATAATAATTAAGCCCTCATTAAGAAAATTGTCCCGCTTTTGGCGAAAGAATCCCACGTTTTTACTTAAAATGTTAAAAAATCCCGCTTTTCACCGAGAGAATATCTGGCAAGGCTAATCCTAATATACCATAATGAAAAATCATACCGCCAGCAAGTGTTCTCAATAAGTCAGCGTCTGCTTGCAGCGCTGCACAGCGCAGCTCGGCATCAGCTACACGATCGCTGAGTTGCGCTAGGTGCGCACGCTGCAGCGCTGCGGCGCTGGCGTCGGGCGGGGCGTCTAGCTCGCGCAATGTCGCCAACACGCCGCCCAGCTCTCCGCCGGACACGCGCCACCATGTCAGCCACTTGGCTGCGCGTGATGCAATACCACCTTCTGCTTTGTCGTCATCCTGTACGACAATGTGAAACTTAACTATTCATTTAAAATTTCAGACGTTTCAGATTATAAATATAAAATTTTATTGTGAACAAAATGTACCAGTTGTTATGACGCTGTTTTGCCACTTTCTGCCTGAGATTGTATATTTAGGCTGCGTGTTATTTCTCCAGCCTAACAGATAAAAAATAAATAAAAACGCTGTTTACCAAAGGCGCGCAGTCGCCGTGCAGCGCGTGCAGCGCGGCCACGCGCGAGGACACGCGCGTGACGCCGGCGCGCAGCGCGCCCGCCGCCGCGCTCTCGCTCTCCGCCGTGGCCTGCGCCGTGCGCAGCGACGACGACAGCTGCGACTGTACCCAAACATATATACACATCATTTTTTGTATATTATTGTTATATTGTATTGTTTATTGCATTTTACAGTGCCATGTTCTAGTGCCATAAAAGTGCATTTACGTTTTACATTTTAAAATTCAGGTCGATATTTGCTCTACTATGACGTCAGTTGGTTTTGTAAGCAATTCTGAAACACTTTATTTCTATATTCGTATATAGAAAAAAGTGTTTTCACACTTATGAAGTAACGTCGCATGAATCAAAAAATTTTGTTTACAAGAACATACGAGATATTATGACAGTTGCTATTTCGCATATTAAAAATATAGATAGCAGAGTCGAAAACCTTGATAAAAAATTAAAAAGATACATTTATTTTATAAAATCTAACCTAAACATATTTTTTTTCTGATCTAAAGTAAATTTATTAGGGTAAAATTACTTCATCACAAATAGGAATTTAGATTTGTAGTTATTTTTTGTATACATAGATATTACGAGTAGGAAATGTTGAACAATCATTTATTCATAATTTTGTAGTGTTTGTCACTAGATATCAAATTACAATTCAAATCGACTTTGCTCATTAAAATTTGATTCCTATTTGTATATTTCACAAAAATACACCAATACAATCAAAAATTATATAAATTCAAATACAGTAGCGAGAAATATTTTCTGTGAAAAGTAGCTACATAACAAAGAACTATACAATAATATTTCCCATATGAAAAACGACTTACATTTTCATTATGCGCTTGTTCCAACTGCTTCTCGAGTCTCGATATTTCATGTAAATGTACTTCAGAGAACAAGTCGGCGTGATGGTCCGCCGTACCTAACTCGCCCATACCCGACCCTCCAGCTTCACCCTCCTCTGACCCGGCTTCGTCTGGCATACCTGGAAAGTAGAATTTATACCCTATTAAAATCTCTATAACAGTAAAGTAGATATGTATATTACAAAAAAATACAAAGAAAAATGTCTAGTCTACAATAATAGCCTATAAAGAGGAAGAAATAGATCACAAAAATATACTAAAAGTATCTAAATAAACCTAAAAAAAATAGAGTAGTTATTTTTTAAAATTTTAAATAAAAAAAATATGGCTATTTCACACAATATACTTAAATATTATAAATGTACACATGTAGTAAATAACATTTTATAATAAATAATACATATTTCTATATAATAAAACAGACATACATCATCATCAATCAAAATCTAGTAAATATTTCCAATTAGTTTAGTTCATTTAACGCACCGTCAATCACATAGCGCTTAATTAATTGACGCAATACATATCAAAATTTGAAAATGCGGCCTGGACGAGACGCGTCCTATTTAAAAACTAAAGTCGTTCCTAGCTCTCGAGGCTGTTCATCCGTATTTGTATCTATAATGGATTCATAACTCATGTATAGAATATAGAATCAACATGACTCATACAATTTTTTTATCGATATCAATTATTACCTGTATTTTGTATATATTTCCGCTATATATTATTTGTTATAATATTCACGCTGCTTCACGCTGTATGCCGCACACAGCCGGGTAGCATGAAGAACCTAGTGATAACGACACTTCGTTTTCCATTTTCTGCTGAATTCTGGAGGCATTGCGTATTGAGTAGTGGAATTCAACGACGCGCTTTGCGTCGACACCCGAGGGAAAAAATGAAAATATGAAATATCTCATTCGAACGAATCGATCGAACCCACAGTCAGTCGCGTTTACATTCATATCCGTGCGTCCCTGTGCCACGACTGACCTTATAAATTGCATTTCTTATATTAAATAGAATTTACAATTTATATGTATTAATTGAAATGTGGCTTCGGGGATAGCATTAAAACACATCAAATACTACCAACATATTAACTCACCTCGTATACTATTTGCCAAGTTATTAATGTTATACTGTGCTTCTCTACTAAGATGGGCATCGAGTTCTTTCTTCGCCGCGAACTTGGCTTCCCTTTCCGCCTGTAACGCTTCCAGAGCCTCAGCCAGTTGTCTCTCGGCGATACGACGCAGCACGGCTGTCTCATCTGCGGCGGCTCGAGCGATCTCCGCCTCTTCACGAAGTTGTCGGACCTCATGCTTCAGACCTTCGAACTCAACCTAAAGAGACATTGGTCAATGTTAAGTGTAAATCAAAATATTCTGTAGTTGAAAGGAAAACTTTGAAATCTCTGAAATATATATTTTTCCGTACCAATGTGAATTTTTAAGTCATTTTACGGGACAACAAATTCCCCTTATAAAAGAAATATAATATTAACATATTATAAATTGCATGCATCCCAAAAGATCATATAAAACTTACATATTCAATATTACCTGTGAGGATCTCAACGCAGATACTTGTTTCTGTAGCGATATATTTTCATCTTCTAGATCGCCGATGTCTAAAAGGAGTCGCTGTTCCCTTTGCCTCGCCTCTCTGAGCTCAGCCCGTAGAGCAGCTCGCTCCGACTCCCGCGTGGCTTTGTCCGCCCCCAGCTCTGAACTTTCGGCTAGTAGCCGATCCCTCTCGCTTACCACCCGCTCCAACTCGTGTCGTAACTATTGTATGGGAAACGAAATACATAATTATTTAACTAAAATTATATTTTATTCTTATTTTACAGGTAAATGGGAGGCCAGTCGTGGCGCAGCGGCACGAAATGTGACTGTAAAACCGACTGGTTGTGGGTTCGATCCCCACTCGAGGAGATGAAATATTTCCTTAAATTTATATTTTCATGTCTTCGCTCTGGTGTCGAGGCTAAGCGCGGCGTTGAGTTCTGCCACTCAACACGCAATGCCGTCAGAATTCGGCAGAAAGTGAGAGGAACGGAGTGTCTTAACACTAGGTTCCCTCTGCCACAGCAGGGTGCTGTGTGCGGGATACACCGTGAAGCTGACAAAAAGATATATTTACAGGTAAAAGTTTTTATTTTACAGTAACAGTCCATGTCTTTTTCCTTAAAACTCAATCATTGTCAATTTATTTACCAAGAGCATCTTCTTCAATCGGGATATAGAAATGATTAAGCAATTGAATAGATTTAGAAATGAACGACTATGTGGGCAGTAGGTTTTGACCTACTTTCAGCATAAATTAATATAAAAGGGTAACATCGTCAATAGTTTATGTATAAAGCTACATATATTATTTACATTAGTAGGATTTTTTAAGTCTAAAATAAATTAGGCAAAAAGATATTTTAGACTTAAGAAAAATAATAAAGTATAATAGTTTAATAAAATAATCAGTATATACATATATTTCTTATTTGAAATACAATTAAAGCCACAATACATTAAAGTCACTTTTAAAAACAAAACCAGATTTTATTTATACATTCATAAAAGAAAACTCATTTCCATATAATTACAAAGTCAGATTTAATTAAAATTGTATTGTATGCTCATAAATCATAATATATTTAAAACATTTGGTTAAAGGCCGATTTCATTAGCTTTGGAATTCACAGACAAATCCCACAGGGCACAATTTACTATTCAGAATGCAGTACCTGGGATTTTCATTTAGAATTTATGTTTGTATAAATAGTTAGACCATCGTTTGGAAGTAAATGGGGGTGTTCGCAAGCACTTAGTTGATTAGTGTCTAAAACAGGCGACGTTGGGCGCGGCGGTGACGACACCGCGGCGTGGCGGCTGAATGTTCGCAATGTAAAATACGCCCCAAAACGTAATGAGGTTAAGAGTTGAAAAAAATGTTGTGGATTTTAAAAATTGTGAATAAACATGGGCATGGTACTAGTGCTAGGCTAGAGTACTACAGTTTCGGGTCGTCGAAATATATTACAATTTTTTTCAGCTTCACACGGTGTATCTCGCTTACAGCAAATGAGAATGCAAAGGGAAACCGTTCCCCATTTTTCCGTCGAATTCTGGAGGCATTGCACGTTGAGTGGCGGAACTCAACGCCGCGCTAAATGATACCAAACCGAAAAAACGAAAATATTAAATATTTCATATCCCCGGATGGTAATCGAGCTCACAACCAGTCGCTTTTATAGTCATACGCTTGTGCCCCTGGACAACGATTGTCCTCAATATGTTATATATTGTAGGAAGTTATTATTTTTTATAAGTTCCCTTTTCTATTTTATAAAATTATAATATAAATATATGAAAATGTAACAAATAAATACAATATATCACTCGACGATTGTCAGGTTTCGTACAACAGGGGCGTTACGCGAAACTTTATTATTTCAGGTCAAAGTAAAGCCAATCATTTGTTTAGTTTACTGTTCTATTTAAATCGCTGACTCTATTAAAAGACAAAGTTATCGATATAACATTTTTTACTCTACATGGAAAAATGTCAACGTTAAACTGTTATAATTATATAGTTTCTATAATAGTTATGGGGACGAAGAGAGGACGTAATGTTAAGTTAGTCGGTTTTTAATTAAATTTTTTAATTTAAAATCAGCTTCACGCTGTAACCCGCACACAGCAGGGTAGGCAGAGGGAACAGAGTGATAAGACATTCCGTTCTTTTTTTTAAGATTTATTTATTAAGAGTTTATAAGACTATTATAACTAAAAATAGAAAATGACTTTTAGTCCACTAATACTGCGAAGGAATGAAATAGACGTTGAATATTAAATAATATACATTTTGTTACTAAAAACACTATATAATAAAAAAATCACGTTATTTAACCTTAAATGGTGCAAAATAAGGATATTATTGAAATATTGTCTCTAACTATTCCTTCTAATACACTACACTATATAGATTTTATTTTAGTTTCCGCATGTATAAAGATGTCGTTTCACAATATTGATTGAAATGGAGGGAAGTTAATATTTTATATACAACGAAATCGAATTACCTCAAAAATGCTGTCCATTTTAATAGGTTAATTGGGTTAAATGTCGGATAACGGAGACTTCCACAACTCGGGTATAGGTAGGCGCTGAAAAGTATATTTTGTATAGCCTACCCTCTTTCATAATTTTTAGGCGTCACCTCAATCCCAAAATATATTTAGGTATGTTTTTAATTATTTTGGAATTTAAATAACATTAACACGTATTTGGTTTTTTTTTTACCTAAGAAAAAAAATATGCATATGTTAAGTATCTATCATCTTAAACATTGCCTAAATAATATAAAACATATGCATAAATATTTTGTACGTTGCCATATTAGGCTATTAGTAGTAGATTAATTATATTAGGCCATATAATACATTTTGGACATAAGTACAGTAAAATTAAGGAATTCTTATCGCGAAGAAATAAAGATTGTGGATTTTATGTAGATATATAGGATAATTCAATTAAAGAAATTGAGTTACGATAAAACACAACGGCCACATTTCGAACATCGATATTTTATCGATGTATAAAAAAATATATATTGTAATTAATACTTTCAATTGTGGCGCAGGGGCACAAAATGTGCTGTGCGACTGGTTGTGGGTTCGATCCCCATTTGAGGAAATGAAATAGTTATTTAAATTTATATTTCTATTTCTTCGCTCTGATATCGAGGCAAAGCGCAACGTTGAGTTCCACCATTCAACACGCAATGCCTCCACAATTTGGCGTAGAATGGAGAACGGAGTGTTTTACACTAGGTTCCCTCTGCCTACCCTGCTGTATGCGGGATACAGCGTGAATCTAATAAAAAAATGAATACTTGATCGTGCACTTGCAGCGATATTTTTGATTTCATATTTGAACAAGTAGGTCATACGGCATACCATCCACACTTTAAGATATTTAAGAACTCTCGTGATTTTAAACGTAAATTGGTCAACAAAATATATTCACCTAAAAGTAAAAAGTAGTTTCTTTATAACTCAATTTTTTTGCGCTCTTTCCAGATAACAGATTAAGAAGAGATTGTTGGAATTAAACACTACTGACACGTGGTCCGTAACTATTTTCATATTTTCAACTTTATCTAAATTTTTGGCTATACACACACACATACAATGTATACAAATATGTATGTATTTATATTTTTATCTGTTACATACTTGATATATTTGGGTATGTTTTATAGTTGCTTATATAGTGCTAAGATACTCTACTTTTCACTGCAACGTCTTGAGACATTGCGTGTTGATTGGCGGAACTTAACGCTGCTCTTTTCTTACTAGAGCAAAGAATAATAAATAATTTAAATATAATAATTCCCTCCAGTGAAAAGAGAATTTCCAAAAAGCCGCGTTCATAACCATTTGCGCCACAATTATTAAAAACAGAGTATAGTATAATAGCAAAATGGAATTAATAAAATAAACAACATTTTTAATAAAACAACGGTTCGATACAATTATAAAAAACAAATTTGCATTCATAATATAGTTTCTTGCTCCATATAAAAATAAAAATATATTAAATAAAACACAACAGCATATCAAAAAAGAATATTCTAGATACTTTTATAAGAATAACATTTTCACGAACTACCCACTTGTATAAGTTCTATTCGTATATGAATCAGAAAATAATATTTGTAGAGTTGAAAAAAAAAACCGCCAGTATAAAAAGTCAGCATCTTGTTAATACAAGCATTGTTATCTCGCTTGACTCACTCCTGGCTGAATCGATAAGGCAATTTAAAACTCTTCGAGTGCACCGTATCTCGGCAGAGTAAAATTCTGTGTCATTAAAATACGAAGCGAAATCAAACTATTTTTGCGATTTATTTAAAAAATATTGTTTTTTTAATAATAAAACAAAAAATATTTTATATCTTATGATTTTGACGGAGTGTCTTTTAACACTAGGTTCCCTCTGCCTATCCTGCTGCGTGCGGGATACAGCGTGAAGCTGATTTTATTTTATGATTTTTTATCATTCGTAGAAGAAAATTATAGCAAAATTTGAAGCGTTTGTTTAAAGTAACATAGAAAAATAGCGTTGTGTAATTTGAACTAACCACAAAAGAGAGAAATAAAGCTAAGTATAAATTAATATACATCAGTCTCTGTTATAACTGATTTTACAGCAAAAATTAAGGTTCGGTGTTAAGCAACTACTATTTCTATTATTTAATCTTGATCATATCTATAATACATATATTTATTCATTAATATTTAAACAAGGCCAGTAGTGTCGTGGCACAAGTGTTTTACTATAAACGCGACTGGGTGTGGGTTCGAGTCCCACTCAATGAAATGAAATATTTATTAAAATTTATATTTCCATTTCATCGCTCTGGTGTAGAGGCAAAGCGCGGCTTTCAGTTCTTCCACTCAACATGCAATGCCTCCCGAATTCAGCGGAAAAAAGGGATCGGAGTGTCTTAACACTAGGTTCCCTCTGCCTACCTTGCTGTGTGCGGGATACAGCGTGAAGCAAATTTTTAATATTTAAACATAAGAATATTTAAGGTTGTCAACAATCGACTCGATCACAATACACCATCATTACAGATTCATCGAAAAAACTAAATAGGGTAGAGGTCCTCAATAGATAACTTCACGTGAACCGAAAATATTTTATTCATTTCAAAAGGGAACCGTAGGATTCAAAAGCAGGAATCAAACCTACAACCTTTATAATATAAGTGTGCACGTGAGTCAGCTACAAACAATTCTGTTAGGCCGATGATAACAGAAACGACCTGGATTTCTTGTAACCTTGCATATTAGATTCACTAAAGTATCGCTGATTAAATTACCGTAAATTGAACCTGCGACCTTAAAAATCATAATGTTGTTTGAAGACGACTCAAGAGGTCCTAGATATATGAAGGTGAAGCCTAAAGCAATATTAGAATTCAATTTTTAATAGAGCAGGTAAAATTCCGGAAAAAAAAAATAGTTACTTGACTTAGTAATAAAATAACTATAAATTTTAAAATGTTCATTCTTATTTACATATTTTAGATACGTACATAATATCTTTGATAGGTATTCTGATTGGTTAGAGATAAAGTTATGAACGAACCGTACATTACTTATAATAAGTCTATAGTATATAATGCTTGAGTCATTTTAAGATAACCTCTTCATTTCTCTGAGTTTTATGCCACTTTTGTGGAAAGCAATATCCAAAGGAATAGGATGAAAGAGACATTTATCCTTTAGTTTGTCCTTTCTTTAAAGAATCGTTAACTTAAAATTACAAAAGCTAATTTAATACATATCTATAAGTCAAGTCATAATCAGCTTCACGCTGTATCCCGCGCACAGCAGGGCAGGCAAAGGGAACCTAGTGTAAGACACTCCCCCAGAGCGAAGAAATGGAAATATAAATTTAAGTAAATATTTCATCTCCTCGAGTGGGGATCGAACCCACAACCAGTCGATTTACAGTCACTCTCTGTGCCCCTGCGCCACGACTGGCCTCTAATACATATCTATATTTGACTTAACATTTTATCTGGATAGAAGTATTATTTTGTCTAAAACTAAAAAGCAGCTCTGTTTTTCAACACAAATAATGTGTACGCTACGGATTATTGCAACGCATAGGAACTCTTGCATTAATTCAAAATTGACACAAAATTTAGTATAGAAACACGAACAATGGACATGAACTCTTTATTTACCAAAACGCGTGTTTTAACTAAATTTCTACTTAATATAGAGCGACGTTGTGCATACTACTATATGGAGACTAGTTCAACATGGATTAACCTATTCAATTTTAATGGATCCTGGGACCGAGCCCGAACGTAATCTAGTTTCAAATGATGTAGTATGTAATACTCGCAAATACGACATAAACGAATTTTGAATTAAGTTTCTTGACATTAGTAATTTAATGTTTTGTATTTTAATTATATTCTTGATTTCATAATATGTATATTTAGAGTCTTTAACAATAGTTTTATTTATTATACGCCTAGTTATTAAACAATTCTTTTAACTAAAAGTTAAAAGAATTGTTTAAATATTTAGATTTTGGATAATAAATTTTATTGCATTGCCTATATAGGGTTACATAAAGAAATAATTGACAATATATACAGGATGTTCACTTAATAGTAACTCACGCCTATCCATTATATTTATAGTTTATATCGTATTCGTTACTTTGCAATTTATTATAAGCAGCTTATATTGGATATCACTTACGTGATGTTACTATGAAAGTTAAAAAGTAGTCCTATTAGTTGTCGGTTCCGTTCGAATGTATGTGAATAAGAGTTTCAATAACCAAAATGCAAGTGTCTTAGAAAAGAGATTTTGTTATTTTTGAAACATTTAATATTAATGATTTTGGCTGCCAATAATATTAAATTTATTATTGACTTTAAATACAAACAAAGCGACAGTCAGACACACAAACAAATAATTAAATAAATAAAACTACAAAAATGTTTCGATAAAAGACTAATTGTAAAAAAACATATTAGAACATATTGCATGCTGACAAAACTAATAAATTTTCCAATCGGAGACGGCACATCTCACAGGCCTGGTGGCCTGGCGATAAAAAGAAATTCAACCTCAACAACATATATTATAGTAAAACAATACAAAAATGAATTTTGATAGGAAACCTGTAAATGAACGTATTTCTCCTGTCACCTTTAACTCTGGCTTACTGCCAGACAGAATAAACGACAATATCAACAATATTCCATTATCTAAGTAAACACACCGCGAGACGCGAAACATGAGACAGAGTTTGACGGGATCGGAGCTAGGCACCATGCATCGACTACTAGCACAATATGTACATATTAAACACACACGTTCCACAATACCTCTTCACCTTCACTCATTTTCAACGAATGACTGTTGTATTCCACGTTTGCACTGTTCAATGGAATCACAAACGCGCCAGGCATCCGCACAATATCAGCCCCATTGTTCAGGAAACGCTTTGAATGCACCGCGTGTTCTGTTGCATTTGAAAAATCTAACACCATCGAGTGGTAGGAGACGCGGGATTCAAGGCCGGACAAATAAAATATATATTTCTGGATCAGTGTTATGGATCAACGACGGGTGCGCTCACGCCGTTCGCGGCATTACATCACGTTCTACAGGAGTCTTTACTCGCTCGGTCGAAAAATATAACATTTAAATCGATATACGATTTAATTATAACAAAACAATAAGGTCACTGTTCTGGCAGGTTATACAGTTTTTGTTAAAAAAAAAACGAGGAATAGCAACGTTTTTTCAGTGTGTACGAAAACAGCGTCCCGCATCTACTGATGGAGGGTCTGGCGATGATTCACATCAATTGCTCTCATTCTGATTAGGCGTAGGCATATTTCGTCAGTAGTGTCTGCGGGTCACAGAACATTAATAAGATAATGACGCTGTGCATAATCTCTTAATGGACGACACGTTGACCCTTTAAATTCAATATTATCTCGCGTTTGCACCAGCGCCTGCACTTGATAATACTGTTTTAAAGTAAGGAATAGCATGACGTCATACATCTATTTTCAATACAGAATGAAAACTTGCCTAATATACGTATTTTTATAGATCGTCGCAAGATATAATAGAACATTTCGTAGACAAAATGACATACACCTAAAAATAATAATATGATACATTGTGGATTTTTACATTGTATCACAATGGATCCTAAAAGTTATTATTAATTATGAACGTACCAGCGGTTTGTGAGCGACGTATTGGTTTTGAACATAACTAGATAACTTTAAGGGAATAGTCACTAAGGTATTCTACTACAATAGAATAAAGTAGTAGTATCATATATCAGTATAAATGCTGCTAATATGAAGCCGCCGCGGAAACAAGGCTGTGACTGTAACGCGACGGTCGGAAGTTCGATCTCCACTTGGGAGAATGAATTATTATTTATTATTATTTTCATTCTTCGCTCTGGCGCCAAGACAGAAGCACGGCGTTGAGTTCTGCCACAGGTTTGACTATTAAAAGTACAAATGTAACTCTACTGATATATTAAACGGTAATTAAAAACAACCATTTAAATATGTACAGAGGTTAAGCTAACATTTACGCAAAAGCTGTTGATTCTGCACTCGGGAAAGGGTGGTTTATGATCGTATAAATTCATATCATGTCTTAGAACGGGCGCAGGTGGAGGAATTACGTCTAAACACTAATTTCTCTTTGTCAATGAGTGACAGAGTTGAAAAATAAAAAAAAATAACTACTGTAGACTTCATTATCTGAATTTAACCAGGCACATGTAGATATCACACATGAGGCCAGTGGTGGCGCAGCGGCACAAAGTGTGTGACTGTAAAACCGACTCGTTGTGGGTTCATCCCCATTCGAGGAGATGAAATATTTACTTAAATTTATATTTCCATTTCTTCGCTCTGGTGTCGAGGTTAAGCGCGGCGTTGAGTTCTGCCACTCAACACGCAATGCCTCCAGAAATCGGCAGAAAGTGGGGAACGGAGTGTCTTAACACTAGGTTCCCTCTGCCTACCCTGCTGTGTGCGGGATACAGCGTGAAGCTGATTTAATTTTTAAATTTTTTTACATGTAGATATGTAAAAATATATTGAAAATAATTTTACAACTTTGAATGGTACACTAATGTTCGTAAGAGTATATGCTAATAGTATATCAATTCACATTGAAAAATAAATCTAGAGATAGGTTTTATTTTTTTAATTTTTATTTAGAAGCTTTTTTGTTACAATATTCATGCCAATTAATTAGGTATCTACTGTATATTTTACTTTTATAAATATAATTTATTTTTAAAATTACCCTATTCACACTATTTTTAAAAAGTTTATTTTGAAATCAAAGCTTAATTGTTAATATATTGTAAATATTTTTAATATTTTTTATTTTTTAATTGTTAATATTTTTTTATTTTATTGTTTATTTTATATGATATATATTATACTGCAACTGTACTGTATAAAACCCAAATAATAAAAAATATTAAATATTACTATTCCTAGAGCGAGAATCAAACCGATAACCTGTCATGTGACTCATTAAATTAATTTATTAATTTAATTTTATTAAGGACTATAATGAGGCTAGAGGAAATGAATTATTAAAATTTTTGCATTTTCTCACTCTGTTAACGATATAATGCGGCGCTGTGTACCGCCACTCAGCACTCAATGCCTCCAAATATTGAAGAACAGAAGCGACAGCGAAGCGGCGGAAAGTGGGCAATGGATGTGTCTTAATGAGTTCTCAATTTCCCTCTACCTACCCTGCCATTTGTGGGATATAGCATGAAGTATCGCTTAAGTCACTTTTAATGTAAATTGAAGTATATATCGAGATATAATATTTTCTACTACAATATTTTCAAGTTCATAGGGAACATGAGCAGAAAGTGGATAAGTGTCTTGATGCTAGGTTCACTCTGCACATACCAATACGCCATCGTGGCGCAGGGGCACATGGTTGTGTCTGTAACATGACGGTTGTGGATTCGATCCCAACTTGGAGGTATGAATTATTATGTATTAATATTTTAATTTTTCACTCTCACATTATGGCAAAAGTCAGGCTTTGAGTTTCACCACTCAACATGCAGTGCGTCGAAAAATTCTACCACTTAAACACATACTAAGAATAAAATAAACATTTATATCAAATTACAAAGTGAAAGGTTTTATATTAAATGAAGAAGCTAATACTAAAAATAATATATAAGAAGCATAATATTACATCTTATTATTCAACTGCTTAAGGCGAGGTGAATGTAGAGTAAAAAAAATACATTAGTCTTAGACGCTGAACACATCTATAATAACTACTGGAAAACATAAAAGTGGCTCTTAATGGCTTTCAAACAGAAAGTTTGTTTAGTAATATTTTTTAGCTTTATTTTTCACATGACAGAGTATGCAGAAGTAGGCATAGGAGAAATAAAGTGTAAATTATTTAGATTGTTTGTTGAGTGGCATAACTCAACACCGCACTTTGCCTACAAGAACCACAAATGAAAATAATTTATATATAATAACTCGCCTCAAGAAGGGAGGAAATCCACAATCCTTTACAGATCCCTGCCTGTCATAAGTTAACATTAAATTGAATATTTTTAAATTAAATAAAGCCCGGTTACCTGTTCAGTATTGCAATAAGAATAAGATTAAATTAGATTTATAAATATTCGTACCTGTTTTGTTTCACCTTCAAGCTCGATAATTTGTAACGTAAGAGAACTTTCCATAGCCGCAGATTCATTAAGGAGAGCATTTTCTTGTTCTATTCCACTTTGTGTAGTTACTTTTTGTGTTGTGTCAAGTTTCATTAAAGCCTGAAAACAATATTGTTAAATCAAATGTTGCCTTGCACGGAACATTATATGTAAATTAAATTAGTATGATAATATTATATTTAAAGTAAAATAAAATAACACTTCCATATTTATTAGTAAAAATATTAGGAAATTCAAAAGCCATAGCCATACATATTTCTAAAATGTATTTCATGAACAATAGATGAAACAAACTGTCTAGATCTATTTATTTCTAATGAGAATTTTCGTAAATAATTAAGAAAAGTAGTTCATCTTATGGCAGGGTGATAAAAATTAAATTTAAAGTTACCGTTTGCAAGTTAATGTGGCCATGAAGGCATGAAAAGTGAAAATATTACGGTATGTAGGCCATCTAACCTCCTGTGTGATGTCCAGTTCATGTTTTGTATTTTCATATAAACTCTCCAGGTCCTCACATCGTTGCTGAAGGGTACTCTTCTCTTCTAGCAGCACCAGACCTAGCTGTGCTGACTGTATTTTTTCACTGCTTGCTTGGTCGAGCTCCCGACTTAGCCTCTCGATCTCCGCCTTTAACTCGGAGATCGATAAATCATTTTGTGCCGTACCTGCCATCTTGTGACAGCTACACGGCCTTCTACTTAAATCTTCATAAACAAAGTAAATAATCTCAGAAAAACAACTTTAAAACGTGTAAAATCAATGTTTCTACATTCTCTCAACAAAAGTATAACGTCTTGACAGTTCAGTCGTCTCAGTATTTTTTTTTTAATTTGTGACTGACTGTATGAAAGTAGCATTGGATTCTGACATATGACAAAAGTGTAACGATAAATTGAGGTGATAAAATGAACGGGGGAATAGACATAGAATTTTTATATTACAATATCCAATTGTTTTCCTTAGTAAATGTATGCTATACACCTGGAAGAACCTGATATTGACGTAAAGTTAGAGAAAGATAAAATAAAATACCTTTAAATGTCGTTAGTTAAACTATGTTAACACTTTGAGCATATTTCGATTGTTTTTAAAGTAGTAAACTTTGTTAAAACGTAACTTAAAATTTTAAAATGTTTGTGTCCAACCAACCCTATTTTATGAAACATTTACACACTTTCGAGTACGACAGGCAAGCGTGTTAAATATGTATATGAAATTAATTAAATTTGCATATTGTAATAAATAAAATTATTTTTGGACCTAAAATGACTTTGAGTCTTTTTTTATTATATATTATAAGAAAAAAATTAAATACAATACGCTGAAATACAGTAAAAATAATGTTTCAAATATTGTCAGCTTATGTAACATAGTATAAATGTTTGTTTTTTATTATTTGGATTATATTAAAAGCAACCTGCCAACAACTTTTGTGCCGTGTGATCCCGGCCTAGAATAGGATCATCCTGGTACTGGTGGTGTCGTAAGAGGCGACTAAAGTACGTGTGGTAGAGTCACGTCGCCAGCAATGGCAACACGCATGGGCAGACTCGACCGGATTATTACCACCCCCGGCATTTAAAACCGGCGTGAAGTAGTGGCTTTATACCACTGCGTTTCGCATCAGGTAATGCCGGGCTCCGGCACCCAACCCACCTTAAAGGCCGGCAACGCACCTGGAACTCCTCTGGTGTTGCACGGGATCGTGGGCGGCGGTAATCACTTACCATCAGGTGACCCGAACGCTCGTTTGCCTTGTCTTTTCCATTAAAAAAAAACCTGTAAGTAGTGTAAACACCCTGTTTACACACTTGGTAAATGCTTGGCAAGTCTAAACAAACGTGTAAATGATGCATTACGGTAATTATTTTCTTTAATTTTGTTTTATGAAATACAGTTTCTGTAGCATTTTCTATAAGAATCAAAGATTGTCTGATGTTTTATTAAATATAACTTTTCATGGGTGTTACAACCTCACTAATTGTCCTTTCAACTTTTAAGTAAACTGTCAAAAATTAAAATGACGCAAAAAATCGGTCAAGTGTGGACTTGCCCATGCAGAGTTCCGTATAAATTTTATGATTGAAGGTCAACGGTTTGCGGGCTTATCAACTCAAAATATGCTATAAATTAAGTAAATAAATGTAAATAAAATAAATCAAAATAAATCAGCTTCACGCTGTATTCCGCACACAGCAGGGTAGACAGACGGAACCTAATTCAAATTCAATATATTCTTTATTCAAATATACATACATATATAAGCACTTATGAGTCGTCGAATTAACATATAAATAAAAAAGCTACCATCGACTCAGAAGACAGTTCTGCTGAGAAGAACCGGCAAGAAAATCAACAGTTGCTCTTTTCAATGTCAATGGTATAATTTAATTATTATATTAACTGGCAGCTATCCTGTATCATATTCAATAGACATTAATCCCATATGTGTTAATCCTCTAAATATTCTTAACTTAACTTAGCTTCACGCTTTATCTCTAGCGGGATAGTCAGAGAGAACGGAGCGCCAAACGCTACGGTCTCTAAATACCTCTTTCGAATCGTCCATTGTCATCTACTTCTTCATACATGCCTTCCTTGGGGTCCTCATGCATTTTACGTGACCTTCATCCAGTATCTTTGACACTGTGTTTTCGAAGGTCAACCGGGGTCTCCCCCTATCTTTCTTACCACTCACTTTTACATCATAAATCTTTTTTGTCATTCTTTCATCACTCATTCGTTCGACGTGCCCAAACCAGCTGAGCACGTTCTTCTTCATTCTCACCGGGACATCCTCGCTAGTACCTGTCATTCTATGTATCTCTTCATTGCGGATTCGATCAGCTAAGCTGACTCCGCATATCCTAAGAAGAGATCGCATCTCCACGGCATTCATCTTTCTTTCATTCTTTTTCTGTACTACCCACGTTTCGCTGCCGTATAACAGCGTCGGTACCAACACTGCATTGTGTACGGCCAAACGAGCATATGTGCTGACGTTTCGCCGTTTCATCAATGCAGCTAAGGCTCCGTTAACCTTGTTACCGGCAGCAATACGCCTTTCCACATCCATCTCGTATCTTCCATCTCTACTGAACATACTTCCCAAATATACCACTTCATTCACTTGTTCTAATATCTTACCATTTACACTGATTTTGCATTCCGTCCTTTCTTCATTTTTTTCAAAAATATTTTTGAACAGTATAATAAGCTTTACTTGTCAGTATTTTTTTTAAAGATGCGTGAATACACTGCGGAATTTTATTATATACACGTATACTCAGACCCATAAAAGATTTATTAATTTTTTTGAGGCGAAAACTTGGCGTAACAAGCTAGCTATCTTTACTTCTCGTTTCTATCGTATGTTTTTACTATGACACTGTATATTTTGTCGGACAAACAGTATTATAATATACAAATTGTGAAGCAACTGTAATAATACCTGCATCTTAAAAACATCTTGCAGAGAATCTCGAGCTCTTCGGTTATAAATGTATCCCAGGGCTCTTTTTTGGATTTTGGAGAGTAGATGATTTCCTATCTGCTTAGATAAAAGCAGTTGCGGTTGTAGGGTTGCGATTACTATTATACTTATAAAGTAGAATGTGTTAAGAGAAAAAATAAATAGTTACAAGACATGATTGAATACATCTATATTGAATAAAAAAAACATTATAAATTAATATTATTATATATTTTAATTACCATTCATATGTAATAAGCAATTTATTATTATAATAGAAACAAATTTAATAAAAATTATGATGTTACAGTAATTATAATTATTTTAATTATTAGCACCGGTGTGTATTCACGAGGGATGATTTTTTATTATTTTTGCAATTAATTGACAATTTAATAATAACCTGTTAAACTACTGACTTAAGTCAGAAATACATTTAAGTTATAAACTGTTACTACATTATTGCTATAAAATTCAGAAAATTCGGAATGTATAATAGTACCTAAATTTTAAATTGCTTTTACACCTATTAAATAATAAATCATGATTTAATACAAGTTTATAGTATCATATAAAAATGGAATTATTAAAATCATAAGATACAAAATTCATATTGAAATGTTTGACATTACTTATTATTTGAACCATGACACAAAAATAATGTTTAAAATTTAGATAAATTTAAATAATATTTGGACATTTTTCACATTACAAATAATTTTAATAATTAACAATTACAAACGACACTTACATATGTCTAAATGATGATTCTTGAATAATATAAATTAATAACCTACCTATAAATTTGTTAATAAATATTTAAAATCTAATAATATTCTTTATGGTCACTAAAAAAAACACTATCAATAGTTTGTACTAAATTAAATCTGAAAATACGATTTTATGTCGATGTGATTGTACAGTGCCCATTTTTAAGTAAAAATATTATTTAAGTAATTACAAACATCTTCTTCTTGTTCTATTATTGCCAATAGATAGTATTTTTTAGAAAATTACATTTATAATATAACATTTTTTAAATGTTTATTTAATACTAAGAAAAAAATGAAATTATTATTTTTTAGATATTTATCTAATTCAATTAACATAACTGAAATTTCTGTAATTTCAGATTTTCCAATCATATGGCATTCTCCAATAACTTTATATTATCAATGTATTATGTTTAGATTGCAATATAAAGGCTAAACAAGTACATCGACATAACATGTTTTTGATATATTTAATTAAAAAGTGTGGCAGCAAAATGGCGGGAAACTATCGGTGAGAAAATGAGATTATTAAATTGAGCAATGTAAACGAATTAGATTAAAATAACCTTTTGAGTTATTATATTTACATTTCATTTTATCTCAAATGAAAAAGTTAATAATATAATGATTAAGTTATAACTTTTGTTATTAATGTAATATAAATTTTCTAAAATATATAATAGCAATTACTAAATAATAAAAGTGTGAAGAAAAATGAATTATCATCATTAAATATCAACATTATTTTATAAAGATAATGAGTACGACGAGAGCCACGACTCGTGAGTAGTAGAAAGATATGCATTAAGTAGTAAATCTTTAAAAACATTTAAAATTTTTTGCTATCGTTCAATTATTAAGAATATATTAACAATCACAATAAATAATTAATCAAGTATGTGAATGAAATTATTAGAAATTTTTAAAATGATAAAATATTCTTAATACTATATAGGAGCATTTTTTTTCTAGTTTCTTATTATAATTAAATGTTGTAATTTATCAACTCACAATTTTTTAACACATAGTTAAGGTAATTCGTTTTCATCAACCTTACTTGGATTACAGTAAAATCTTTTTATTCTAATAGTAATTTCCTTTTAATAGCAGGGTGGACGTAGTGAGTCTAGTGTTTAGATGGTCCGTTCTTCATGAACTGCCTACTTTTCGAGACTTAGCGTGTTGAGGGGCGGAACTCACTCACGGCTCGTTTTGTCTTGGTACGAGGCAAGAAAGTGGAAATAGTTCATTCCGCGAGTGGGAATCGTACTCACAACCGTCGCGTTTACGGCGGTCTCGTATATATTATATAGTTTTAAAATATTTACAGTACAATTTAACAATTTTAGATTTACAAAAGTAATTTCACTATATCTAAAATGTACCTAAATATTTAATTTAGCGTCCAATGATAACAATGAAATAAAAAATATTGATTGTAATAAAAATAAGTTGAATTGAGTGAATGACAATACATAGTTATTAGAAAATAAAATATGGACTAGAGATGCTGACAAACATAATGACTGACAGCTATATTTCTTCTGTGAATCAAGTAATACTCAATGTTCGCTGCACCAGTGAAATTAACATATACAGGGTGGAAGTGTCAGCACCACTTTAAATGAAACCATAGTTTTAACTACTCCATAAAAGCTTGACACAATTAAAAACACTTTTTGTTCTCCCAAAAATTAAAAAGTTATTTTTTCAAACAAATTAAATAATAAAGTGATTGTTGTAATGTACACGCCATTTGTCAAGAACGACACACACACATAAACCTATATATATATTGGCAGCAAAGTTCAAAGTTGATTGACCTTTAGTAGTATTTTTGTAGTAATATGCGTTTACGTTATACGGAACTTTGCGTAACTACGTCATGCGAAATACAGGTACGGCTAAACATCGTGAAATGAAAAATTCTACGTCTAAGCTGTTGAGTTATATTGATTAATTTCTTTAGGTATAGGTTTGAAATATTTTATCCTATATGCTGTTTCCGTAAAAGGAGAGCTGCCTCTTCCACCCTGTATATTGATAAAAAAATAATTAGAAGTTGTAACTAGTTAAAAACAAAGTAAATAAATTCAAGTTGTGAAAGAAAATAAATATTTTAAGGGAATCGAGACATTATAAAATATGGCTCTTGTATCATTATATGTATAGAAACAATACACTTAACAACTTTCAATCTTTAATTGAAGTAGTTCATGCCAAATTTAGCTAAGTCTGTAGTAGCCGGTAACCTAATGGAGAACATTTTTTCATATATTTAGGGATGAAAAGAAAAAAAACTTCCTTAACACATTTATAAATTTTGATTAATCCAAATCATCGTCATATTTTTTTATCTTTTTTTTTAAATTGCTTGGGATCCTTGCAGAGACTGCTTCAATGTTTTCTAGATAAATATTTAAGTAAGAAATAGGATATGATAAAAAAAAATAACCAAGTGCAAAGTTAACATGTGAATATAGGCTACATCTGACAGTAGCAACTATATAATAAATATGGAGTAGAATTTAATTAGACATGAAATAAGCCACAATAATAATAAATATTTCTTTCTAACATCACTGCATCATTAATAAACATGCTAATTCTTTATAACAGTTTTTTTACACTCCCCAAAATGGAGTATAAAGTATTTAAAATCGTAAATGGTTTTATAAAAAAATATCACCAATAATCTTTAGATTTTAAAATGAATCATTTAACACAAGCCGCCATGTATATTTATGATAAAATCCTAAACCTTTTTACATTATGGCACAATTAGATGCAGTTTCTTCCCGTGGTGGTACCAAAGGTCTTGGTGGTAACACTTCAGTTATTTCCGGTTCAGGCATAGACTTCGGTGAATCTTTCCTTACAGATTGTTTAGAGACTTCCTGGGCTTTCTGGGGCGGCGGTAATTTTGTTTCTACTGGGGCTTGTTTTTGTTCTGTTAAGGAACTGGTGCTTGGAGTTCTTGCTCTTGATTGTGTTAGGGAAATGCGTCGCTCTCGCGCGTTGATTATTGAAGTGAGGAATGGTATTTGGTTACTAATGGCCATCATGAAGGGCTTATAGCCGAGACTGAAATAATTGAAAAAATGTATTTGTTAATATACCAGCCAATCATATTTCTTAACTATAATAAGAAAAAAATATAGTCAACAAATATTAAATGATTATGTCATTAAAAAAGGATAAACTAATTGTTAACTCAAATGAAGTCAACATAGCGTAGTCTTGTACCCACCACTCGGCCTCCGTCCACGCCCGCAGGTCGAGCGCGGCGGCGCGCAGACGGCGCGCGGCGCTCAGCGCCACGTCGGGGCCGCGCGCCGCGTTCACGCAGCGCAGCACCGCCAGCGCGTCGCGCAGCGCCACCGCCACCACCAGCGCCCACTCCACGCAACTGGCCTCCGTCATCAGTTGGAGCAGGTATCTGTGGAACGTGATATTCCGTGTTTAATAGGATTAACAAATAAAACCTACAAAAAAGTGTTAAAACACTGTTCTACACATTTTACAAACCATAGAAAATCGTGGTGATATTTAACACCATACTAATTAAACCAAATTAAAAATACAAGTAAACAATAAAACCCATTCCCTCAAAATACAACAAATTTTGATATACAAAGAATCAAATATATCAAGATACCCAAGTGCATATGGATGCGCAGTATGAGTCTGCCAAGCTAAGCAATGTGCATACATACAGTACCTGAGGCGCACGTGCGCGGTGTGGTCGCCGCGCTCGGCCTGGTGGTGGTGCAGGCGCTCCATGAGCGCGGCGTAGCGCGCGTCGCCCCCGTCCCCCGCGCCGCCGCCCTCGCCCGCCTCGTCCGCGCCCCACGCCACGCGCCCGCCCTCCGCCACGCTGCCCTCGCCTGCTGAACTGTAGAAATTGAATTCATTACTATTTTATTCAACAATTTTATTCCTTGCTAAAGTAACAAGACGAAGTTCCGATATTCAACACGCAATATCTCTATCAAAAATGTATCGGATTTTGATGCGGATTTTAATGGCTACATAACGCGAAGTTTTTTTTACCTTAAAATGTCAAAACCGCTATCGACAAAGATGTGACAAACCACTTCAGTTCATTTCATCAATTATGGCGTTTTATATGTAAATTTAAATTGAAATAGAATGCAATTAAACTTTAAAATCTCAGCAATTTAAAAATAAGTTCCTGAAACTGTTGTTGCTACGATTTCGTCTTAAACACTGTTTAAGACGAAATCGCAACATTTCATTTCAATTCAACACCGCGTAACTTACTGTCAGGTTCTAATTTAATAAAATCGTGGCGGTTAAATGAACCACTGTAACGGATTATTTATGTCAATAATACATAGAAAATATTAATTATCACCCTTTATGTTAAAATGAGACCACTTGCACTTAAATTAACGACATTAAAAAGTTTTAACGTTCCCTTGTAAAACCTTTACCTATGGTAGATCTGCGGTTTTGCATTATCCTTGACATTAAGCTTATTACGCGTCCTTCGCTTCCTGTCGCGTTTACAGTCACTCTTTTGTCACATAAATATAGCTATTTTCTTCAAAATTGGGGATTTTCAGTTAGGTATTTGGGTTGGAGCAAGATACCTCGGAACGCACACAACATAGTACTCACCTAAGCGGCGCCGGCGACAGGGGCGGCGCCGCCAGCGGCAACGCCGCACGCAGCGACAGCGACACGTAGCCACTGTCGCCGCACAGACTGTCTGTCTCCGCTGACGGCGTATATGGCGCTGGAAATATATATTATATCATAATTAATAATAAGTATTCGACCAATGTTATACTAGTAACACAAACATTATTGCTTTCGCAGATTGTTATTAAAACATGGTATTTCAATATTCAATATAGTTTATGCCCTCGAGATAGTGCGTAGATCTAGATTGATTTCGCAACGCAGTGTAGTAATGTATATAATATGTTAAATCACACACATAAGCTAATGTTATAATGATGTGACTTTAAATATGAGACTCATGCTAAATATTTGTTAAGAATGAATTGAATCGACTAAAAATTTAAGTTTTCATGAATTTTAAGCTGGCTCTTTTTGGATAATAACTTTAAGAATTTCATTTTATATTATTTCATTTAATAATGTTATTAAAATTTACTATTTTGTATATAATTGATTTAAAAAAAGTCTCGCCGGTTCTTTTCAGATCTGAGGTGTTAACTTTAGTGAACCGGTGGTAGTAATTTGACGTTAAAAATGGATCATGTAACTCCTTATTTTGAATAAAATTATTTGACTTTGACTTCTTTAGCAATAAGGACATACAGGAAAATATTTGAAATATGTACATATAATATTTACCAGGCGTAACACTATCCCTCCGTACGCAATCCATTTCGGTAGCCGCTGGATAAGGCCAGTTGAATTCTTCATGTAATTTCTTTAGGCAAAACACGGCACAATCAACTCTCGCCGCCCTCTCCCTCTCCCCGGTCAGCCACGCCACGAGGTGCAAGTCGAGGGACGCGGCTAGTCGACCTAAGGCGAGGAGTCGAGCGGTGGACAAGAGGAGACGCGCGTGTCGTTGTATCATCATGTCTATGAAGAATTCTTCGGCTGTGCCGTTGTAGGAGTCTCTATAGGATAAAGTATAAAATATGGAAAATAAGTAACGACACGATTCTAATATTTCCAAAGTTACTAATTTATGTTAACTATACATTGCATAGCATAGTAAATCACATCAACACATCCAAATTTTACTATAACAATTACTGCATTTAGTGCGAGTACTCGTGACAATAATAAAAGTATCTTTTTTTTAGCTTCACGCTGTATCCTGCAGCAGGACTATTTTTATTTTTTTAATATAAAATACAATTAAATTTACAGTGAAACCGCGAGCGAGCTAACGCTTAGCCAGCTTTTTGTCGCGAAGTTCGTACTATGTTTAATTTCTCAGTTATTTTTAAATATAGTACAAAAATTACCTATTTTTCATATAAGCTAATAACAAAAAACGTTAGTGTGACTTATTATCCCGTGTATATTTTTAAAACTTACGAAAGTGCTAACCATTATTATAAGATGTGATTTATCTAAAGCTTGAGGTCGAGATGTTGATTAGTTACCATCAACACAACTTATCAACATTAGTTTAACATGTATAAATGATCTTTAGGACGTTTCTGTGTAATGTTAATATCCACAAATTTGAAACAATAATAGTATAATATTGTTAGTATCCAGATATTTTTTGGTTGCTCGACCTTTTTGGTCAATTGTCAGTTTTAGAATGGTAAAGGAAAGATATATAAATAAGGGGGGAAGGAGTTACTAGTTTTCATTGTTATAGGATAATTTCACGAATAAGTACAAGAATTGTAATTTGGTTTGTTTTGTTTGGCAATTAAAATGAATGTAACGCAAGCTAACCTGATTAAGTTCCCTAACTTTTAAATATCCACCATTTCTGGCACCTACAACTACATTTTACTGTTTCTACTCGACCTCAAATCAAATAAGCCTCACTTGTCGCTCCTGGCGGGCACGGACTTCTTGCGCTTGACGGCGGCGGTGGCGGCGGCGGCGGGGCGGCGCGGCGCCGGCGGCGACGGCTCGCGCGGCGCCGCCGTCGTGCTGAAGCTGCGCCCGCGACCGCCCGCCAACTACGTACCAAAGACAACTGTTATACCTCACTAGGGGTAGAAACATCTAGAGACTAGGCGTGTTATCTTCATTTTTCACTACATATTCGCTAGTATAATTATTCAATTATCTATACCTAACAAACATAACAGGATATTCTACCAATAATACTGTTGCGTAACATGAAATCATTACAATCGGTATTTCTTACACAATAATAATAAAAACTGGGCGTTTAAAAATGTTATTAAAATTAACACTTCCAATTGTTGCCTAATCTATCATTTAATTAACTATACTACAGCAATATTGTATTTTTTCCTGCACGCGAAATAAATCTTCGTATCAATCAAATCATCCTTAATTAAAATGTATGATTAAATAGCGTTTTATGTAAGCTGCGCTTTTACGTCAGTCTGTATTACTTTTATACATTTTTTTAGCCTCACACTGTATCTCGCACATGGCCGCGTAGACATAGAGAACCTGGGAACCTAATCGTTACCAGAGGGAGGAAATAAAAATATTATATATATTTCATTTCTTTGAGTAAGAATCGAACCCACGACCTCTCACGTTTACAGTCGCACGCGTGTGCCCCTGCACCACTACTGAATGGCCTCATGGTTGAAATATTGTCGACTGAATTCTGAAGATTATGTTTACTAATTCTGAAAATATCCTACAAGAATCAGATATTTCAAAGTCATTAAAAATAATTTAAAAAGTAAAAAAGATTACTATTGATAAAAAAACTATCATCATCAGTATGTCTTCGTCCAATGCAGGACATATGTCTCCTGTGATAAAACTGACATATTATATATTATTAGATTAGAATTTATCTATTTAACCTTATAAACGGGAAATGATATTATAGTTTCAAAAGCAATAATATCTTTAAATCTAGTAAAAAAAAAATGAAAAAGAGAACATATTAATATTTAAATTAATATAAATAATTTTACCTGCATACTACCAAGTATAACCGACAAATCCTCTGCATTAGGAGTGACGGTTTGAGACTGAACTATTTGTCCATACTTCGTTTGAACATTCACTGAATTTCTTGGGGAATCTACGTCATTTGGATCTAGAACAATGAAAAAGATTTATATTATTAAATAAGGCATTTTTTTTGTATGGTCCTTTCGAGTAGGTATTATCGAGCAGCGTATATTTCTAATAATTATCTTTAAATACTAAACGTTAGTTAGTACTTTTACGTTAATAATTAGTACTTTGGCAAAATTCACCTAGAAAATACCTTAAATCTACTAGAAACGAAAATTATGTAAAGGAAGAAGTATAAAGTTGTTCAAAATTATATTTTATATAGAGAAAAAAACCGATTATTATAAATGTATTAGAAATATTTAAAATTAATAAATTATCCTACCATAAATATATATTACATATGTTGATGTTGCTATGGCAACGTGTACCCCTGAGTTCTCCAGTTTAATCAACTAGGTGATTTTTATGATTATTTCTTTCGATTTTTTAATATAATTTTTTAATATAATTATTACAAACACAAATAAACAAATTGACCACAATAAATAAATTAATTGATTGAAAGAATAAAACACCTTGATTAGAGATTCATCTCATGGCAATGGGCTTTGTAGATACCATACTACGTATGTGTAGAATAACAGACTGAACAAATAAACATTCTCTTGGTCGTATTTTGGTAATTATTTATATATCATTTAAGTATTCTAATCAAATCAAAAAATCAGCTCACGCTGTATCCTGCACACAACAGGGTAGGCAGAGGGAACCTAATATTAAGACACTCCGTCCCCCATTTTTCGCCGAATTCCAGAGGCATTGCGTGTTGAGTGGCGGAGCTCAGCGCCGCGCTTTTGCCTCGACACCAGAGCGAAGAAATAAAAACATAAATTTAAATAAATATTTCATCTCGACGAGTGGGGATCAAACCCACAACCAGTCGATTTTACAGTCACATTTTGAGCCCTCGCGCCAGGACTGGCCTCATTTAAATCTTCTAAAATAAAATATTGTTAATTAAAGGATTTTAGGAGAAAGAAAATTTAATATACATTTAAATTTCTTACTGTGACTTTAAAACCGACTGATTGTGGGTTCGATCCCCATATATTTACTTAAATTTATATTTTCATTTCTTCGCTCTGGTGTCATTGTTAAGCGCGGCGTTGAGTTCTGCCACTCAACACGCAATGCCTCCAGAATGCGGCAGAAAGTGGAGAACGGAGTGTCTTAACACTAGGTTCCCTCTGCCTACCCTGCTGTGTGCGGGATACAGCGTGAAGCTGATTATTAAATTTCTTACCAATAGCTCTTAAAAATCTGACAAGATCTCTAGCAAGGTCCCATCGCTCTTGTTGCAGCGCTGTATCAAGCAACTGTGTAGCTAGCTGTCTACTTACTGTAGAACTTTCTAGGTTCTGTAATGTTAGAATTTCAGATATTTTTATATGTTGAATACGTAAAAATAATGTAATGAAAAATGTATATTGAATTAAAAACTTAAACATACACCACCTGATGATAGCTGAAATGAAATTTTAATATTATAAAAACGAATCGAAAGTAGTTTATTACTGAAATCTCTTCCAACACCCGAGCTGTCCAAAATGGACGAATACTGAGCGAAACATAGAGGTACAACGAAATAAAACAAAAAATAAGCTTTTTTTTAAATAAAAATATTAGGGATATTATAAATTGATTGATATTATTATAGATTCAATAAAAAAAATTAAGGATATTTTCTTTTCCCTATAAATAAAATTAAAAATGACCTGCAATATAATAAGATAAGAAGCGGCCGTGTCTAACATTTTGCGCTGCAAGCACTCCTGGAACAGTTCCTTAGGTTTCCCGGCGGCGGAGAACAGGTACGCCCACAGTGCAATTTCAGTTTTGCGAGCACATTGGACAACTGTCTGAAAAATTATGAAAATTAGTAATATGAAAAAAAATACAAAATAATCATAACTAGAACCAAATGACCTATGTGTATTGCCACAGCAACGTGTATGCAACTTTATAAACATAAATGTGTAAACATTGTCAAATGCATGGTAATGTGTGTAATGTTTTATTTATTGATTTAATGTACTTTATAAGCATTATTTTTGAAGAATATTATTCCCGCGAAAATTCCATAAAGTTTTTGCTTCACATTTTAATATATAAATAGTTATATGTTTACATTGCTATGTCTTGCAGTATTCTACATCAACTAGCGTGCGAGGGAAATACAGATACATATAAATTTTAATATGTTGACGTTTTTGAAGGTCAGTAAAGATTATCTAGTAGACTTATTAAGGCAGAAAAAGGTGACTGCAAGTGTTTAATGGGGGCGGATTGTCTTAACACTAGGTTCCCAGTATCTCTCTGCTTTCCGCGGGATGCAGCTTAAAGCTAACAAAAAAATAAGTTAATCCTTACTTGTAAATATACAGGGAATTCATGTACAAATTCTATAACACTTGGTAGTTGCGCGTCCGGTATAGGCTCTTTACTCGTCGCTTCCTCTTCCAGAACTTCATGAAGGAGTAACTCCAGGGAATGCGGGAAGTACGGCAATTGGGAACAAGATCTTGCAATTTCCCACGCATGGTATCCTAAATTCCGTCGAAGTAATTGTCGCAATATTTGATGTAAGTAAACTTGACTCTACAAAAATAATCGATTATTTAAAAAAAAGAAAAGAGAGAAGGTAAATATTAACTATTAACTAAACTATTAATATAAACTTACCGTTCTATTAATGACACAGAATGGTAAAGAAAATACAGAATTAGATTCGGATGCGTATAAAGTGGTGTCATTTTCAGCTCCTAGAAGAATGGCATCGTCGAAGAGAATTGCTGAAACGAATTCCCATATAAATTGTCATTCTTAATAACATGTACTAATAATTAGTAATGAAAAATATTTAAATAAACTTTCTTTTTTTATAGCAACGCCTTTTCTCAACCTGGAAACTTAGTGTTAAGACACTCTGTTGTTCATTTTTCGTCGAATTATCGAGACATTGCGCAATTTTTTTGACACCTACATCTGTATCCCGCATGTAGCAGAGTACGCCCATAGTAAAGACACTCGGCTCTCCTTCGCGAGTGGCGGAACTCAACACCAGAGCATGAAACCGCAAACTCACTAAGTGGATATATGTTCAGGTGGAAGGGCAGCATGATCCTCTTGGCCATGAAGGTGTGGCGCGAGGGGTCGGTGCGGCGCGTGGCGTCGCGCGGCATGAGCGGCAGCCACACGCGCGCGCCGTGCGCCCCGCACCACAGCCACAGCGCGCGCGACAGCTGCGTGTGCGCGCGCTGCGGCTGCGGCGCGCCGCCGCCCGCCCACACGCTCTCCACGCACGACGCCAGCACCGTCGCCGGCAGGCAGCTGTACGCCTGCAACCAAAGCTTGCTTGTTAGTTTCACTTCCACTCGGGGGAATGGATTATTACTATTTATTCATATTTTCATTTCTTTGCTCTGGTACCAAGGCAATAAGTGCGGCGTTCAGTTCCGCCACTCAACATACAACACCTCCAAAATTCAGCGTAAGGTGGGGAACGAAGTATCTTAACACTAGGCTTTCCTGCATAATCTGCTACATGCGGGACACAGTGTGAAGCAAAAAAAAATTATATAGAAATAATTATAATCAGTATTAAACGTAGATTATAAACGTATTACAAAATCGCCTCACATCAATAACTATATAATTTAAATATGTTAGATTTAATTGTGATATTTCAAGGATAATTACTGCTTAAATTGCGCACTAATACTATGTGCAACAATAAAATTAAAAACTGGAATACCAGAACAATGTTTTCAAATTAATTCATTTTGGCGTTTATATATGTACCTATATATGTAACAGTATACTCGTACATATGTATAGTTCTTAGTCAATAATATTAAGTACTTCAACGCAATAACAATTATTGAATAACATTAGAATTACATAAATAATATAAGTATGAAGTTTATTATTAATGGGCCTCCAAGTTCTAGGATGATTGATATGTCCGTTTGTCGACAACCTGCCGAACGTGCACGCTACGTACAAATAATTAGAGCAAATCGTCACAACATTCATTTGCAAATATTGCATCAGATCGATCACGCATCATTAGGCCTCCTTATCATTTACATATATATTCGCAAATTCATAAGCTACACTACATAGCAAGAATCGTACGCTTTATTCTAATCTCTAATAATATCAGTCTTTTTAACTTCTAACTTAACACGCAATGCCTCCAGAATTCGGCAGAAAGTGGGGAACGGAGTGAATTTCACTAGGTTCCCTCCACCTACCTTGCTGTGTGCGGGATACAGCGTGAAACTGATTTATTTGATCAGTTTTTTTCAGAATTAAATATTTTTGCTTAAGCGACTCCAATGGGTTCGTATTAATTTCGCATTATTTATTCGTTTTCACCAACTGAAGGTTCTATGAAAATGAGGAAGCCTGATGCAAGCTGGTATTCAGTATTACAGTTGGCGGTGGTCGTACACGCGTGAAACATTCGACATCCGTTGAACGTCGGGAATCGAAGGTCTCTACTAAACCTATAAATGAGCTACGTAACTCTTTGCAAATCAGTGCTATTTTGACACCCAGTAGTCAGCGTGTCTATATAGAAATGAAGTTTTTTTCATCTGTTAGTCTTATATCATTTTTAAATTATAAATTTGTAATTAAATATTTCTGTTATAAATAACAACAATGATATTGTTTGCAGATTGCATGCCTCCTGGCGCTGTCCGTGACAATCAGTGCGGATGGACTTGGACTCGATGTATACGCACCTAAATATTCCTCCGTAGATTACTATGTGAGTCATTATTCATATTTTTTTATGAAAATAAGTACCGATCGGTGTATGACAATAATTAATAATTATTAATTACAGTCATATCCCAGTTACGCTTTCGAATATGCAGTGCGGGATCCCCATACTGGTGACAACAAAGCACAGTGGGAAAAACGAGACGGAGATGTTGTAACAGGTAGATATGAGAAATTTATTCTAATTCGTTGAACGAAATAATGCTTTTCAATATTAATATATTGATATTTTGTATGTAGGTGCGTATTCGTTGGTGGAGCCTGATGGCAGTGTGCGTGTCGTGGAGTATCGGGCTGATGATAAGTCAGGATTCAACGCTGTCGTTAAGCGTATTGGCCCCAATCTACACCCAGTCGCTGCTCCTATTTACAAAGCACCTCTCCCGGTTATTGGTTATAAAGCAGAAATACCAATCTCGATTGCACCATTAGCAGGGATTGAGAAGCTTGAAGCTCCACTTTTGAAAGGACCGTATCTAGGTGGTAACGCTATATCATCTGCTTCTCTATATAAAGCTGCTGCTCCGGCTATTATCAAGGAGGTTGCACCAATAATTCCTGCCCCAATTCTTCCTGCTCCCATCTTAAAAAGCCCCATCATAGCTGAACCGTATCCTCTGTACCAAGCTCCTGTCCTCGAAAAACCTCTGTTCCAACCTTATGCTAAATCTATATATCCAATATCCTATCCTGGCCTGAAAGTGCCACTTCCTGAAATTAAATATTCGGCGCCACTTCAAAATTATAGGGGAGTCGACTTAGCTCTACTAGGCAAAGGGCTACTTAGTAACCAAATAGTTTACGATTACAAAGGTTACGATACGGGATTAGACTACTCTGGCGTCGGACTGGGCTATAAAGGAGGATATGGACATTAATATAAATGTATTTTAAAAAATTTAAAATACAACGACATCGCCATTATTAAGATAATTAGAAAATATGCCGCTATTTGTACGCAAAGCCTGTGAATGTTCTATAAATGTACGTATTTGGCTAATATTAGTTTATAAGCGAATACTCGTATATTAATGTAAGTTTTATTTATGGTATAATATATGTAAGTCAAGCATTGTATAAACACCAATAAAGCATTCACCACTATGTGGTATTAAACATTTGTTTCATTTACTTATTTGAGACCAGTCGTGGCGCAAGGGCACAAAGTGTGACTGTAAAATCAACTGGTTGTGGACTCGATCCCCACTCGAGGAAATGAAATATTTATTTACATTAATATTTTCATTAATTGATTTAATTTTAATTTGATTTATTTTTTCTATATTTTCATTCTTTCGCTCCGGCGTCGAGTTGAGTTCAGCCACTCAACACGCAATGCCACTAATAAATACACTAGGTTCCCTCTGCCTACCATTATGTATGCGGGATACGGCGTGTAGCTGAAAGAAAGAAAGATAACAATATTATTGAACTCACTGTATAGACAGTACCTATGATTTCGATTTCATATATAACATATTTTCATTCATATATATAATATATTTTTTACTTTATAACTAAGAATAAATTATGTATACTGATATAATATTATATAAAGCTCAAATCAAGTGGAAAAGCAACAAGTGCCACTGGTTTTTCAGGTGTGTATTCATTGAGCTGTAATGTACGAGCACATATAAGAGCATCACATAAGAGAGATTAATCATTGCCTACTTTCTTCAGCGGCAGAAAGTTTCATCATGAAAACTATTTTAACGGTAAATTATATTGATATTTAATTTGAAATTCAGTTATTCATATATATATATATATATATATATTCAATTGAGGCCAGTCGTGGCGGAGCGGCACAAAGTGTGACTGTACAACCGACTGGTTGTGGGTTCGATCCCCACTCGAGGAGATAAAATTATTACTTAAATTTATATTTTCATTTCTTCGCTCTGGTGTCGAGGCAAAGCGCGGCGTTGAGTTCTGCCACTCAACACGCAATGCTTCCAAAATTCGGCAGAAAGTGGGGAACGGAGTGTCTTAACACTAGGTTCTCTCTACCTACTCTGCTGTGTGCGGGATACAACGTGAAACTAATTTAATTTTTTTTTAATTTGAAACTCATCGTTTGCATTTTAAGTATAAAACATATATTTATTTATTTAACACAACATATACATAATATTTATATATTTTTTTCAGGCGTCGTTTATATTAGGTTTATCATCAGTGGTTTGGGCTAAAATAATAGCAAATTTCGATGAACCTGAAGCAAACGTAAGAAGTTTATATATTTTTTGACATTCTTAATTTAAATGATTATTTATTTTATTGTAAAGAAAGAAATTTAATGCTTGAAATTGTTTTTGCGCTTATTGGTTTAATTTTACTCTTTTACAGAATTATCCTCGATATGCCTTCAATAATGCTGCAATAGGAAATTGGGAGGACGACAAAGTGAATCGACCATATTCTTTGCTGGAACCTATTGAGGAATATGCTGACGATGATGTTTATGGGTACAGTGCTCTCGTGAAAACCATTTCAGCTGCCTTGAACAGGCCACATCCATATTCAAATCCTCTTTATATTCCTGTCCCCGACACATCCTTGCCATTTGGAAATCCCCGTTCCTACGGTTTTGGTGCTGCAAACTTAGGCATTGGCATTCCTAGTGTTAAAATATCTGGCAGCAGTCTACCTTGGGACCCTAAAACTGGCTCTTTTGGAGGATGGGTACCCATGAAAAGGCAAAAACGAAGAATACCAAGAGCTACCACCATTATGAGCAAGAAATATGTGAATGGACGTTTGCGGAAAGTAGTATATATTCCTGTACCATATAGATCAGTTATTGTAATAAAAAGGAAGAAAATTAATTATGATTAAGTGATTTTGTGTTAATGTTATGAGTGGAGAACTGTCTAGTCGTTTCATGTACCTGTGTTTAAGTCTGTTGCATATATAGCTAGAACAAGTTTCGATACTATTTGCGTACAATAGTATCACGGAAAACACGATTTTTTAATAATATAAGTTTAAATAGTATACAATTAATTATAAAAAATGGAAAATATATGTTTGGTGCGAATAGTGAGTTTAATTTAAGATTTTTTGGTAAGTCTTTGGTAATTTCAGTTGCTAATAGATAATTTAATAAAATCGTAAATTAGTCTTAAAAAAACCTGGTTATCCTATGCATAGATAGGGGACTTAAAGTAAAAAAAATACTTACAGTTTGTCACAAAATTGTGTAAATTTTCCTACACTGATTGATTGATAAAAAGGTGATACTTATATAAGTTTGTTACATTATTTGCAAACATCATTTGAGATTAACATACTTTAAGAGGCCGTCGAGGCGCAGAGGCACAAGAGTGTAACTGTAACGCGACATTTGTGGATTAGAATCCTTATTTGCGGGAATTAATTATGATTAATTAATATTTTAATTTTTTCGCTCTGGCACCAAGACAAAAGCCCGGCGATGAGTTCTGCACTCAACACGCAATGCCTCGAAAAATTCGGCGAAAAGTCGGGAACGAAGTGTCTTACCACTACGTCCCCTCTGCACTACCCTGCCGAATATAGAATACAGCGTGAAACTGATTTAATTTTTGTTTATTAACATACTCAGTGACGATTCTGCTTTAGGATTCTTTGGATTCACCGTACAGGTATCAGGCCCATGTGCCGTAAAGAAAGGAGCTTAGAGCAGTGTCTGGTATTTGCAACCGAAGTATAATTTAGTATTTAACATTATTCAATCTTTTATAACTAAAAATAAACAAAAAATTCAAACTGATGACATTATCCTACTAGTGCCGCCTTCGCAGTCGTTTCGCCGTTTCAAGTTATTTCTATTTATTTAATATATTTTTTATTTATTTATTATTAACAATACAACATTGTAACAAAGTAAATTATGCTAAGTCCTACAAAACTGTTATTGAATTGTTTATTCAGTTTGTTTGTAGGATCTGTTGAGTCTCTTATCTAAGTAATTCTAAGCTATTATCAATTGCTATTATCAAAAATTGTACAAGAAATAACATACTAGTATAGTGCCAACGGTTGTAAATAATAATAATAAAAAAAACGACAATTTCGTTTGCAGGTGTGTATTGCTTTGCATCCAGAACGAGACTGCCGACTCTACAATCCCTACCCTCGAACACGACTCTGTGTTCGTGCTACAATTACATTGACAAGTGACGTCACCGGTGTTTAGTTCTAAACGTAATCAAATGAATTACTTATTTTACTATGACGATGTGTAATATTCTACGACATATATACAATATAAAAAAATAAATAAATCAGCTTCACGCTGTATCCCGCACACAGCAGGGTAGGCAGAGGGAACCTAGTGTTAAGACACTCCGTTCAGTGGCAGAACTCAATGCCGCGCTTAACCTCGACACCAGAGCGAAGAAATGGAAATATAAATTTAAGTAAATGTTTCATCTCCTCGAGTGGGGATCGGACCCATAACCAGTCGGTTTTGCACTCACACTTCGTACCGCTACGCCACGACTGGCCTTAATAAACACAATATACAATATAACATTCACAAAAAAGGCTTAAATTTCATTCTACCTCAAAATACTAATAACACTTTGTAATAAATGATTTATTAAAAGAAATTAAGGTATGTATGTATGATTCATACTGTCGTACTCGTGTGTCTCGACTTTCTACGGAAAAATAAGAGAGAACGGAGAGTCTTTAACACCAGGTTCTATGTGTATGTATCTATTCTGTTGTATAGATGTACATTTATATCTGCATAGATATTTATAGTATTATTTAAAAATATATATTTTGAAAGAGATGAAGAAAGGACGGAATGCAAAATCAGCGTAAATGGTAAGATATTAGAACAAGTGAATGAAGTGGTATATTTGGGAAGTATGTTCAGTAGAGATGGAAGATACGAGATAGATGTGGAAAGGCGTATTGCTGCCGGTAAGAGGGTTAACGGAGCCTTAGCTGCATTGATGAGACGGCGAAACAGCACAGCTGCGCGTTTGGCCGTACACAATGCAGTGTTGGTACCGACGCTATTATACGGCAGCGAAACAAGGGTATTACAGAAGAAGAATGAAAGAACGATGAATACCGTGGAGATGCGATCTCTTCGTAGGATATGCGGAGTCAGCTTAGCTGATCGAATCCGCAATGAAGAGATACACAGAATGGCAGATACTAGCGAGGATGTCACGGTGAGAATGAAGAAGAACGTGCTCAGCTGGTTTGGGGACGTCGAACGAATGAGTGATGAAAGAATGGCAAAAAAGGTTTATGATGGAAAAGTGAGTGGTAAGAGAGATCTGGGGAGACTTCGGTTGACCTTCGAAAACACAGTATCAAAGATACTGGAGGAAGGTCACATAAAAAGCATGAGGACCCCCGGAGGGCATCTATGAGAAGAGGTTGATGACAGTGGACGAGGCGAAAGAGGTATGTAGAGACCGTAGTGTTTGGCGCTCCGTTCTCTCCGACTACCCCGCTAGGGATAAAGCCTGAAGCTACGTTAAGTTATTTTAAAAAAACCCAGCACTAGGTTCTACCAACTAGTACGTCATTAATATTACTATAGTGAAAGTGGTGAAGAAGTGGCGAACAAAAAAAAAATTGAAACTGAAGATTTAAAAACGTGTAAATATGTGGTTAGTTAGTTAGTAAGTTAGCCAATTAAATATTATTTATTATTCTTATTAAACAACAATTCCAGCATAACTAGGCCAGTCAATATATCATAAATATCTAGAAAGCTGAAAATTTTCATCTTATCACTAACGTAAGTGATTGTAATGTAATTGTGAAAAACTATGTAATCGATCCTGTCTGCAAAGAATTTTAGTCAAAGTCAAAGTTTATTACTCCTTTTTAACACACTCTTTTACGGCTATTTTAAAAGATCACAAACGATAATATAGCCTTATCAAGACTGATAATCAATTTATTTGAAAATAACCGTGGTATACTGGTTCAGCGCTTGACTGAAAACGCAACAGTTTAGAATTTCGATTCCTGTTTAGCGAAAATTTATATAAGGGTGAATTCTCACCCCCACCTCATGAACCCACCAACATCTTGCTATATGGTCTGAAACATGGGAAGTGTCATGAAAAACAGCGCCGGACTGTAGTCGCTATAGCATTTTAATTAAATACTACGGCGTCGTCCAGAGATCCGTCATTCGATACGCAATGCTCTGAATTCGGACGGAAAGTCGAGAGTTAATAATAATAAGTTACGTTTGTATAAACAGCAGCATTTATATAAAATTTGGAGAATATCATACTAAATTTATGTGAGGCCAGTCGTCGTCGTCAGTCAAATTTATGTGAACCCACAACCAATCGGTTTTACAGGCACATCTTGTGCCGCTGCGCCACGACTGGCCTATAATTAAAAAAAATATATAAGTAAACAGGAAATATGATTGCGTTTTTGTTGGCACGCCCACCGGTATACTATGTTGTTTGTAGTACAATAGCCAGCGCGTCCTATATACATGTCATTTGAATACTCGCTTAGGTAAATTGGTGTAATATTGCTTAAATTTGAACTGACTGATGATTTCATTATAGAACTAGTTCCTAACAATTGGGAACACAGGGGAATCTTGTTGGAAAATTAACAGGGCAAAGTAAAATTCGACGATCCGTTGAAACTGGGGGGTTCCGATCAAAACCGGCGTACGAATAATTAACGTACATAGTATAAATAAAGAGGTAGGCGATGACAAAAGCACAGTGCACTTCGTTTGTTTATTGGAATACATTGTCGGAAATATGAACTCGCTTTTGGTGGTAAATGTCAAACAAAATAATAAAAATAATTATCCTGATAAGATATGACTGAGATGTCTTACGAGAAAAAAATGTTTTGTTTTTTTTATATATTTTTTTCAGCTTCACGTTGTGGCAGGGTAGGAAGAGGGAAGCTAGTGTTAAGACACTCCGCTCCCCACTTTCCGCGAATTCTGGAGGCATTGCGTGTTGAGTGGCTTAACTGAATGCCGCGATTTGCCTCGACGCAGAGCGAAGAAATGAAAATATTAAATATTTCAATTCCCCGAGCGGAAATCGAACTCACAACCTGTCACATTTACAGTTTTCTTCGTGATTATTTTAATTAAATGTATATATATTTTGATTTCAGGCATCCTATTTGGTCGCACTCAGCGTAGTGGCGGCAAATCCACCCGGTCTATTATCTTACGCCGAGGTTGGGAGCATAGTGAGTCATATTGTATTATACGATTTTACAGACACAAAATTATCTTAATCTTTAAATATTTAAAAAAAAACTAATGTTATTTCACAATTTACAGCCCAATCCAAATTATCAATTCAACTACGCGGTGAACGATCCCTCCACGGGTGACAACAAAGCACAATGGGAGATCCGTGAAGGTGACGTAGTGAGAGGAGCATATTCTCTTGTAGAACCTGATGGGAACATACGAGTGGTGGAATACACCGCAGATCCAATTCGCGGCTTCAACGCCATCGTGAAACGTAGCGGACCTAATGTTCATCCGGTGGCGTTGCCCATAGCAGCACCAGTGGTAGTTGCTAAACCCTTGTTACAGCCAGTTGTAGCACCCATCGCTAAGCCCATCTACGAACCACTTTTAGATGACTACGGCCTAATTACAAAGCCCATTTATGAGCCCATTCAAGAGGTTGCCCCCATTGCCCCCATAGCCAAAATCGCACCCATAGCACCATTGGACTATCACGACTATTTACAACCTCTAGGCCCTTATATCACGCTTAGAGGATCAAGTTACGGATCCAAAGGCAACATAGTCCGCAGATGGACAGCCGGCCCCATACCAATGGATGGGCAAAAGCTAACAATTAAAACGAGGAATTAAATTATTATAAGTTTTTCTTAATAAGCAATATTGATAAGCAATATTAATAAGCGTGTAAACTTCTATGTGTATAGGTAACCTTATTTAGTTACTCACGGCACTAGTGTGTTTTTGCATGATGTACAAATGCAAGACATACACTTAGGCCATTAGAAGTTAAGCTGACTGATTGTATCTCCGTAGCAACGAAGTGCTAACTAATGCTGTAAATAAATTTCTTTTAAGAAAATTTTGAAGCTTTATTTATATTTTCAACGTTGACATCACATTGTTTTAAATAAAATAAAAATTAAAGAATTCCTCTCATTTTAGTCTATAATCTTATGTGAAAGCAATATTCACGTATGAAATAAAATCAAATTGAGCTCAGTCATGGCGCAGGGGCAAAGGGGTGTGACTGTAAACGCGATTTTAAATTTATATTTAACTTCTTCGTCCTGGAGTCGAGGGAAAGCGCGGCGTTGAGTTCCGCCACTCAACACGCCAATGCCTCCAGTATTCGGTGGAAAATCGGGAACGGAGTGTCTTAACACTAGATTTCCTCTGTGTATGCGGGATTCAGCGTAAAGCTGATTTTTTTATCAATTAAAATCATTAATCGCTAACGTGTTCTCCAGATCTAGTTAATATTTCTCATACTACAATAATAAATAAATATACAAAATTTAGAATAATATCGCGTGCAGATACTGATTTTATTACGAATATTTTGAGTAGTTAAAATATAATTAAGTAATAAAATACAGTTAAGCCGCCGCTGTCCTAATTTATAAAGGAAGTGATACGTGAAAAAAGGTTCAATTAGATTCAGTTTACGGGTACTTGAAGAAATACAATTATATAATGTATTTATTGCTACTGTATATTAATTTCATAAATTGATGCAATTGGCTATTTATAGATATATCATATTTATAAAAAATACTTTTTTTTTGCATTTCATCAACTGATTTCAATAAAAATAAAGATTAATACGTGAATACATACTATGAAGCTAGTTTTTTTTATCAGGTCTCAAATGTCTTATCTCTCAAAGGACAGAGAGAACCTAGTGTCAACTATCCTTTATTTAAGTCACTTAACCTATATTTAAGTCACTGCATTTTGAATGCCAGATCTTAACTGCTAGTTTGGGAAACTGGGAATCGAACGCACAACCTGTCACATTTACAGTCACACTTTGTGCTCCTGCGCCATGACTGGTCTCTGTTGTTTTTTGTTTATGTAGTTTATACCTATATCAATAAAGTTCAATAATAGCCTTAAAAAATATAAAATAACAACGATTATCTTTCATAACACGATTTCATAATCATGCAATCACTAATCATATAATATACTTTTATTAATATAAGCAATTAAAAAATAATATTAATCGAATTTTCCTGTTTTATTTCATAACATTGTTATGTTGATAAAAATCCTTTACTTTTATAGCGCGATGCAAAAAAAGGTATAATCCTAACAATAAATATATTTTTATATGTGGAATACAGCTTCACGCTGTATCTCGCACACAGCAGGGTAGGCAGAGGGACACTCTGTTCCCCACTTTCTGCCGAATTCTGGAGGTATTGCGTGTTGAGTGGCAGAACTCAACGCCGCGCTTAACCTCGACACCAGAGCGAAGAAATGGAAATATAAATTTAAGTAAATATTTCATCTCCTCGAGTGGGGATCGAACCCACAACCAGTCGATTTTGCAGTCACACCTCGTACCGCTGCGCCACGTCGGCCTCGTATAATATTTTATTAATTATTATTTTTTAATTTTATAGTTTAATAGCTAATCTAATAAATAAATTAAAGTTAATCATACGCTAGACACATTTCTCTCGTTACTAAAACTGAGCTAACATCACTTTCGATGGCTGGTTTCATCACTTACCGGATTATTGTCTTCGTCCACATCATACTCTTCTCGCTGTACCATCATCAGCTTGCCGCTCGCATTTATCACCTATATTTAAATAATAAAAAAAAAATAATAATATATTACTAAAAATATTATATATTGTTTTTTTAATTTATATATTGTTATAAATTAAATAATTAAAAATTTTATATATATAATCATTTTTTTTTTATTTTTCCATCTTGATGAGTAAGCAGAACAAATTGTATAAGGATGGATATTCTTGTTGCTCTTTTATTAAACAACATAATCGAAAACAAGTAACTACTAAAATTGTGATTATTATTTTAATGTAAATTTGCTTCTAGATGGCGTTGAGATTCTTTTATAGCTATAATGATTTACACACATTTTTTTTCAGTTTCGCTCTTTTACTTGTGTAGCAAAGTAGATTGTAGAGAAGACGTTCTTTCACTTAGCAATTTTTAATTTAATGTGTACTTTAAAGAAATATTTTGTATCTATATTTTTATGTATCTATCTATTGTGGCCAGTCGTGGCGCAACAGATTGTTGTTTCGATTCCCAATCCAGAAAATTAAATGGCTGGGTGAGGTGTGGGCTTATTTAGCGGGATATAGCGCGAAGCTGAAAAAAAGAAGTAAATAGTGAATATCTGTAAATTGAGTCTTTTTTGAGTAAGCTACATACAAGCTTACAGGCGTGTAGTCTCAAGGCTTGTACATACTCAATGAACACCTTTCCAACATATCTACTGTCGCCGGTTGCTCTTGTAAGTCGAAATAGAGACACGGTTCATGTGAATGTATGTATAAATGAGTGACTGTATGAAATGATCGAATGTATAAAGGATGAATTTATATGTGCATTCACATACAATTTCTTTCTTACCAAGGAATCTGGTACAGCTGCCATTGGCGGCGCGTGGGCGTGGGAGTGAGGGTGGGTGTGGACGTGGGCGTGGCGGCGCGGGTGCGGCGGCGCGTCCTGCAGGCGGCACAGCGACGCGGACACCACGCACGCGGGGTGCGACAGCGCCGAGATGTCCACCGCTTGCACGCAACGCACCTCTATGTTACCCGCTGTACGAGTCAATGTATATTTTAATTACTGACAACAATTTTATATTTATAATTATTGAAAAAATAGCATTCAGTTTTATGAGTGAATCTAGATACGCCCATGAAACAATAAATCTCTAGAGATATTTTCTGGGGACGGAGTAAGGGTGTCATGGAGGTTTAGCTCTGAACAGACATATTTATGTAAACGTTATTTTTAAAGTTTTTAAGGCAAATTTATTGTCATTTAAAATTCTGGGGTGGGCACAGGACTATTCTGAGGTTAGCTCGGACCACTCGGCCACCCCTTTTCCGCCCATGTTCAGTTTGACCAAATTTTAATAATAACAATATCAATAACCTAAATAAAATACTGCGTATTTAAAGTTCTAAGTTATTAAGTCTGAGTATCTAAAATTCTAAAGCTGGCCTCTTTAGCGCAGGGGCACAAGCATGTGAATGTAAACGCGACAATGCCTCCAGAATTCGGCGAAAAATGAGGATCGGAGCGTCTTAACACTAGTATCCCTCTGCCTACCTCGCTTCTCTGCTACACGCGGGATATAGCGTGAAACTGAAAAAAAATCTAAATTTTTAAGTTTTATTGATAATTTTAGCTACTCGGTCTCATATACATACTTACCATCATCTATCCTATTCAGTTCATATATGGTAACCAGGGCATCAGCGCCAAACACAACAAGCTGGTCATCCAGAATATCAAGTACAAACACTTGTGCCTGGACACGGACTATTTTAGCGAAGCGATTGTCCAATTTCGCGTCGCGTGGGTATAATCGTATCTCGTCTTGACCTTCAGCAATGCTGTAGCACCCTGTTTGTGATAATTAACCTTATTTATTAATATGGTCTATTTGTTGATATATGTATATGAGGCCAGTTGTGTCGCAGCGGCACGAAGTGTGACTGTAAAATCGACTGGTTGTGGGTTCGATCCCCACTCTAGGAGATGAAATATTTACTTAAATTTATATTTCCATTTCTTCGCTCTGGTGTCGAGGCGAAGCGCGGCGTTGAGTTCTGCCACTCAACACACAATGCCTCCAGAATTGGCTTCGGCATTCGGCGGGGATAGCGGGATACAGCGTGAAGTTGATTTTTTAATTTGATTTGTTGATATATAATGAGGCCAGTCGTGGAGAAGGAGGAGGAGTCGTAGGAGCACAAATGTGTGACTGTAAACGCGACAGGTTGTGAATGAACTGTTGAACATTTTCATTTCTTCGCTCTGGCGTCGAGGCAAAGCGCAGTATTTCGCCAAACTTTATAATGCCTCCAGGATTCGCTTAACCTTATGTTCCTAGGTTCCACATCTGCCTATTTGGTATGTGCGGGATACAACGTGAAGCTAAAAAAAATATGAATGGTAAAATATATTTCCATTTTTCCGCTTTTACACCTATATCACTAGATTGTTTTTCATTCAATTGAATACAGAGTATTAAATTTAATGAAAAGAGACGGTATAACTATTTAAAGAGGTTTCTAGGCATCATAGATTGTATGGAACTTCGGTATTGTAGAAAATAAAATCTATAATATTTTATATTTCGGCCCCTGCTAAGATATATTGAAATATTTGTTGTAAAGTTTGTACCATCTTCGATTTGAATCGATTTTCGATGATCATCGATGTTAGAAGATAAAATATCGATGTTTTAACATCGATGTTGCATTAATACTAACATAGTTATATCGATGTTGCATTAATGAAAACATCGTAACATCGATGTTGCATTAATGAAAACATCGTAACATCGAAGTCAGTATTTCGATAATGTGTTCCACATTAATACTTATTTAGAAAACATATAAAAATTTGAACGTTGGCACGTTCACGCATGGCTTAGTGGTCAGAGCGCCTGGTCGGTTTCCAGGAGGCGCGGGTTCGAGTCCCGCTGCGTTCAAATTTTTATACGTTTTCTAAATAAGTATTTTTCTTTCCTTAGTGTGGAATAACACTTTAAAAATGTTTAAAAAAAAAAGTGTTCCACATTATTTTCTGAACTCTACCGAACTACGGGAATAATCCTTTGTCTTTCGGTTGACAGTACTGCACACACCACAGACTAGACTAGTAACTACAAAGTTCGTAGTTCGTAGTTGTTTATGAGTGAAGTGTGTGTCGTTTTATCGTTTATCCAATGAAAATAAAATTATTCTTGCTTGGTTTATACACTAATGACTAAAGTTTGTATTAGCAACATGTAAGTAACTACATAATATAGCTGTTTATTACAACATTCAAACAAACACTTTATTAACAATTTATTGCAAACTTGGTCTAGCATGCTTACCTACTTTATTATTTTTAGGTTATGCTATTTATTAAGGTGGGCCAAAAAAATCTTTTTTAATTATAGTAAAAATATTGTTCTGGACTCCAAAAAAATACGTATATAATAACATAATATAAAATAATATAATAAAAAATACAAATATTAATAATAATATGCTAAAAGTGCAGCTCTTAATTTTTATATTAAGGGGTGTCTCATCGCGATTTTCGATTTCCCATATGAATAACAAGGAGGATTTTGTGTTTTTCATTTGAAACTTTGTTGTGATTTTAATCGCTATTAGTTTACTAATAGTATCGATGTAAAAGCCAATATATATTCTTGTAGGCAATTAAACGATATACAAAAAAGTCTAATATATTTTTTTGTTAATTTCACTCATTTAAAAATGATTCAAAGTTAAAGTTTAACAATTTATAAAAAATTTAAAGACAAAAAGTTAGTTGTTAGCTAACATCGATGTTTTTCTAACATCGGGCATCTCTAATATAGATTTATTTCAAACGAACGAACTAACTTTAAGTAAATCGGTTCAGTACTTTCAGAAATTAGCGTGACCATACATACATATTGACAGACAGATAAGAAATTTGAAAAAAAATCTTTTTGCTTTCTAATATTCTTTTTAAGTGTCCCTCTATCCATTTCAGTCAAAATTACTAAATGTACAGACAAAATATTTTTACTGTCTTATTATATATAGAGATAAGAATTATTTACTTTATGTATACTTTTATAAATATCAACATTGCTTGTATTTCTTAATTCAAAACAATCATGTCCTTAAAGAAATTACGATAATTTAATTTAAAAAAATCAATTAAAATATTACAGATTAAAGTAATAAAAACTAAAGTTGGGCGTTATGACAAACAGCAGGTAATATAATTCATTATAAATTTCTAATGTTCTAATCATTATTTATTTTCAACAGTGACTGTTATAAATAACAGTCAAAATATTCATTATCTGCTATAAAATGGCGTGTGACGCCTCGGTTCGGGAATGATCGGAAATATTTAGTAGTTATTCGGCCTACATCGAGTCCAGCCAAGGTCAAATAAAATAATGATGGCGAACTTCACATCGTACAACCTCGCACAAATATGAGCTTTAACTCAATGGCAGAAAGGCCACATATTACTTACATTAAAATAACTAACAATAAAAATATTAGTCTGAACTTCGTACATTTTGTCATTGTATTATAATTACGTTGAAAATAATATAATATATATTACAACAGTTTAAAATAACAGTTAAAAAAATATAATATAATGAATAATGGCATTATAAAAATATAACAGTAACACCCAACACTAAAAAAAACCATATTCTAAGTCATTTCTGTTTATTAGATCAATAATTATGTAGCTTAAGCGGGCGAAGCTGCGGGCGGAACGCTAGTTTTACATAACTTAATGCAATATCATCTTAACTAGTCAACATAAGGGTATTAAAAAGGGGGACGGCGCGTACGCAGTCCCCACTACCAAAAATTACGCGTCCGAGTTATCCGCATTAGGGATAATCGCAGAGGTCAACCCGACCGCAGTGCAATGGAGGGGCCTCGCTCTGGGGGAACCGCCTTCTTGATCACGGTGTCCCCTACGCCAGGTAAGTATGCTTGTTTGGCCCGAACTTTGAGGTAGTCATGTTTCGCGAGAAAATCTTGCCAGCGCGATTCAGGAATCGAGCAAAAATGTACAACGCCATCTATGTATGGTTATGGAACTAGATTTATGTACTACACTCGACGTTTGTAAGCAAGTTATAAAATTTACTTTTTAAGATGAAACCTAGTGTAAAATATATTTTTAGATAGTTATGTAACCATAGTATTACCGTAAATAGTAATCGTTATATTTTTTATGGAGTTTCACTTAAGATTTTTGCATAAATATATATCATATGTAAAGGCATGGGTAAAAGTTGTGTATTTATAATCGATGCAGTTTTTTTGCGTATTTCATAAGTCAGGCTTAATTTTTTTTTTGTGCATTTTATAATATAATTAGGTGGATTTACACACTGAAAATAGACCACAACTTAAGTTACTAATGAGATAAATATATTGGACAAGAAAGATTTTAAATTTATAATTTTTATAATATATAGATATATAAAAAATACATAATACTATTATATACATAATTATATATTTACTTTGAAAAATAGTAGTAATCAGTCACTTTTAATCTTGTTACTTGAGTTCTTTTCTAGTTATTTTGGTTTTTTTATTAAATACAAAAGATTCATACAGTGAATATTCATATAATATATAGATATACTATACAACAGAACTTTAGAAAGCCGTATTAAATGTATTAACAAAAGAAGCATACCAGCCACAATATAATCCCTCCACCAGAGCACTCCAGCGGTGACTATGAAGTCCCTCTCGTGGGCCTCGTTGCCGAACAGCTTCCAGCGCCGCGCCGCGCTGGTGTAGTGCGCGAGCCCCGCGCGGCCCGCCACGCACACGTGCTGCCCGCTGCTGTCTATTGCACTGTACTGTATTATATATTTTTAATTATTTATATTATCTTTGAGAAATCAACACTTAAAAATACGTTAAGATTTTTTTTATAAATTATTTGGTGGAACTCAACGTCGCGCTTTACCTTGATACCAGAATGAAGACATGAAAATATGATTAAAAAATCATTCCCCCCGTGTGGAAATCGAACCTACAACCGTCGCGTTTACAGTCACACGCTTGTGCCTCTACGCCACGACTGCCTATTCTTTTTTTATTTAAAGATTATGAAAACATATTTATTTATTTATGTAATTTTTTGTTAATACTATATTAGTTGGTTCGTGAATTGACGTGGCATGATGAACATTATTGAAATAGTTATTTTTACGATTATAATTTATTTTAATAGTTTCTAAAGAATAAATCTAAAAAAATCTTGATATTAAGCTCGATCTGGCATGATATTTATGTTTATATCAATTAAACTAGTAATTTTTAATATTTTATTAAACACTTGTTTATTAATTTATTTCCTTCTTTAATTTTATATACTATAATGCTACAATATACTATACACACCATTGCAGCTTGTAGTAGCACAATTGAAAAGATTCTCCAGAACATAAGAACATCAATTTTCAATACAAATATAGTAATTACTAGGTTTTCTTTTACTTATGTCTTATAATATATTTTTATTTCAGTTATTTATAAGCAATTTACAGTGCAAAGTAAAAATGACAAAACTTTCTTACACAAACACAAAACACTCACACGCAAAGGCCAATTACTAGCAATATACGTAGCCGGCAGCTGCAATACAATCCACTGTTTCCTACATTCGTTGTCGTCCACAAAGTCTTTATATTTTGTACTACTGTCATACTCCATATGGTCTTGACCGTTCTCCTGGAACGCGTCCGACGATGAATCTATTATGGATATTATCGTACGTCTCGTTAGATTGTCTTCTAAATTTATGTATAATTTGTCGTCGGCTTGTAGGTACAAATGTCTTTGGTTGCTCTGAAATTGTTAAATTATTATATACGCAATTAATATGTAATATAATAATTAAATATAATTTTTGATTGCGGCTAGAAAATGGGACGTTAGGTTAAGTAATGTATATATGCATGCATTCTTAGATTTAGGCCACTCTGTCTCAGAAGCATAAGCGTGTGACTGTTAACGCGACAGGTTCTGGGTTCGAAGAACTGATATATATAATATTTTAATTTTCTCGCTCTGAAAAATTAAAATATTATATATTTCAGTTCTTAGATAGAATTAAGCGCAGTGGTGGTGGTGGTTCCGCCACTTCATGCCTCAACAATTCGACGGAACGGAAACATCGTAATGGAAACGGAGTGTCTTAACACTAGGTTCCCAGGTTCCCTCTGACTACCCTACTTTGTGTATGCAGTGTGAAGCTGAAAAAAATATGTTACCAAGAATTGATCCCATTAACATTAACACTGCATTGGAGAACATTGAAGAATGTTAATTATATTGTCTAACAACCGAATTCTGTTCTTTAAAAAAACATAGCAAACTAAAGAATATTGTATTGTATTGGAATATTTACAACCAACCATGTATGTGGTGCTATTATTATTGATTACATAACACCTAAGTATCAATTAGTGAAATAGTTTTTTTATATCAATAATATTACATATTAATATTTTTACACATCATTTCATAAAACGATTTGTAAAAAATAGAAACGAGGCATAATTGCGCAAAAAAAAACAAAGTAAAAAAAACTTGTAAACATTTTCTATACCATATTGCTATACCATAGCAATATGAAAACAACAAGCTTACACCCTCACAAGTCATGCAAGATATTCCACTATTTATGAGTTAAACTGCTTGCTTGACATTTAATTAATAGTAAGAACTATAATTTAATATACTATTAAAAGCAAAATATTATTTTTTAACATTTTTAAAGTGTTGTTGCACACTTAGGAAAGAAAGATACTTATTTAGAAAACGTATAAAAATTTGAACGTAGCGGGCAACATAAATAACTTGTAACGAGCGTATAAAAGTTTCGACGTAGCTTCATGAGAACGTATGGCTTAGTGGTATGAGCACCTGGTCTGTTTCCAGGAGGAGCGGGTTCGAGTCCCGCTACGTCCTAATTTTTATACGTTTTCTAAATAAGTATTTAGCAACATATTCTATTGTCACTTACCATGCAAGGATTGACACTAAGTGGGCTCTTCACAAAATCCATTTGAATTAAGTTAGATTTAGTTTCTTCTTCCACCTTAACCATCCATAACTGATAGCCTTCTGTTGCCCATTCCTGTAAAACATTATATAATAATATGTACAATAAAATAATTTATTTTCGATTATTACAAAATTTGTATGGGGCAATATTTTTAAGTACATTGCTTTTTTCCTCTCAGATTTAATGTAGAAGATAAATATTACTTTTTTTGTGAGTTCTGTGATAAAGAAAACTATTTATAAATACATAGTTGAAGCATGTACTTTTTTCAAATAGCTTTATTCAAACAATATAAAATATCTCACCATACAAGAAACGACAAGCGGGTTATGTTTAGCCAAGTCTTGACTGAGGCCATAGTCCCAGGCTAAAGAACACATGAGTAAAGCCCCAAATGTACTCCACACAGATAGTCCTCCGCCCTCCCAGCTTACTGCAACTGCACGACCGTCACCCGTCCATCTAAGGATTTTTTTACGATTAACGTTGTATCCCGCACATAGTAGGATAGGTAGCGGAAACTTGGGAACCTAGTGTTAAGGCACTCCGTTCGTAATTAGAACGCCGCGCCGAAATAAAACGCCGCGCTTAGTCCCGTTACGAGAGCAAGAAAAAGATAATATTTAATATTTCATTTCCTCGAGTGGCAGTTCTTTCAAAATCCGCTCTATGAGGTTGATAAAAAAAATATGGCCGATAACGGTGACGCATAACGAATGCGCATGTTAAAAATTAAAAAAAAATAAAACTTTAGAAACTTTGAATTGCAAACCTTATACATTTAACAGGCCCTGGGTCTCCAGGGAAGTCTTTTGAACTAAGTAGCATTGTATGAGACAGCTCGAGGCCCCCAGTCGCTTCATCTATCGTGAACACATCCACCTGTGAACTATAAACAAACAAAATTTGAAAAAATATTTTTTTTTAGCTGACACCTTCTGTATTTAGCCAGAGAATTTGAAATATATGAAAATATTGAATCGTATAACACATAATATGTAAAAAGTAGTACACAACAATATTTTTTAATAGTCATAATATCAATATTTTTTATTTTTACACTGTAATCCTATTAATATGATAAATGTAAAGTTTGTGAAGATGGATGTTTGTTCCATTTTAACGCAAAAACTACTAAATGGATTTAGATGAAACTTTACAATATTTATTATTGTGCTTATACCACAGAATAATATATATGCTATAATTTAAAATATATAATTTATTAATAATATAAATACTCTTACTTTCTTCTGCCAATGGCGATCAATCTAAATTTATGATTAACACGCACACACGTCGCATCGTCGATGCCCTGCGCCCATATCCCTTGTACTGCCTTAAAAAAGTATGAAAAAAAAAATATATATATATATATATATATATATATATATATATATATATATATATATATATATATATAATTTTTTGGTAACTAAAACATACAAATCATAACTTTCTAGCTATTATTACTTTTATTAAATAGCTTGTGTTTTTGTAGCATATCGCTTTTTGTTTCATATATAATAGATTTAATGAAAATAATCTCACAACAGATACTTTATGAACAAAGAAAGAAATAAAAAAAGTACATTTGGTTACTTTATATTTACTATGATAGGATATATTACAATATAGCATTACAGGGATTCACTCGAGAATTAGTCAGTCTTACCGTAAAATCCATTGCTAAACATGTCTAAGGTAACAAAAAAAGTAATTCAAATTTATTCATTTTATGGAATATGAATAGAAATATTAAATACTTTTTAATTATTTCTTTATCAATCAAAAGTATTAGCCTAATATAGTAAGTTTACTTACGTTAGGGTCAAATTTGAGATTAGGTGCAGTTAAGTAAGCAGCTCTTCCATCGTTTAACGTTATACCAAATCCGCATACTAGAGGTGAATATTCAATATCATTCACATTAGTATTATCTTCTAATATCGGCTCCGCTGTAAAGATCATAATAATGATATTTTTAAATTTATTTAATACTATTATACTAGTGACCCGCTCGTGACTTCGTCTGCTTAAACTAAAGTAATGTTTTTACTAATCATGAGGCCAGTTGTAGTAATGTGTGACTGCAAAAGCGCCTGGTTATGGGTTCGAGCCCCACCCGAGAAAATTAAATATTTATTTAAATTTATATATTGTAGAAGCAAAGAGCTCGTGAAGCATTGAGTTCCGCCACTCAGATCAATTCGGTGTGAAAAGTGGGGAATGAAGCGTGACGCTCATGTTTTAATTTATCCACCAATTAAATAATAACTAAACTAAACTAGCTTCACGCTTTATCCCTAGCGGGGTAGTCAGAGAGAACGGCGCGCCAAACGCTACGGTCTCTACATACCTCTTTCGCCTCGTCCACTGTCATCAACCTCTTCATACATGCCCTTCGGGGGGTCCTCATGCTTTTTACGTGACCTTCCTCCAGTATCTTTGATACTGTGTTTTCGAAGGTCAACCGAGGTCTCCCCCTACCTCTCTTACCGCTCACTTTTCCATCATAAATCTTTTTTGCCATTCTTTCATCACTCATTCGTTCGACGTGCCCAAACCAGCTGAGCACGTTCTTCTTCATTCTCACCGTGACATCCTCGCTAGTACCTGCCATTCTGTGTACCTCTTCATTGCGGATTCGATCAGCTAAGCTGACTCCGCATATCCTACGAAGAGATCGCATCTCCACAGCATTCATCTTTCTTTCATTCTTCTTCTGTAATACCCACGTTTCGCTGCCGTATAACAGAGTCGGTACCAAAACTGCATTGTGTACGGCCAAACGCGCAGCTGTGCTGACGTTTCGCCGTCTCATCAATGCAGCTAAGGCTCCGTTAACCTTGTTACCGGCAGCAATACGCCCTTCCACATCCACATCACACCAATTAAATAAAAATAATAGTAATTTTGTGAAACTAAATAATTAAAATTATATTAATTTTAATTATTTATCAACCACTTGAAGTACACAATGTTAAGGAAAGCTAGCTAAAATACAAGTGACAATTGCATTAAAATTGGTTAAGCCGTTTCTGAGATTAGCATCCGCTTTGCCTCATTACCAGAACTCTTGTTTTGGTAAATGAAAATATAAAATGTTTCATTTCCTCAAGTATATTTTATTATAGGAATTTATTATTTATAGGAATTGTGCCCCTGCACTGAAACCATACTTTTCATTTTATATTTTTAGTGTGGATATGTAGCTTACATATCTCTCTCTATCGTAGAAACATATTTATGCTTAATATTATTTCAAAATATAGGAAGCTTGTAAAGAAAAAAATGTTATTCTGATATAAAAAGATAAAATCTTGAGCTCTTGTGGGCCTTTTAAAAAGTAGAACAATTAGAAATAAAAATCCAGACCTTCTCAATTTATATTTTACTACCAATACAAATACAGATTTAATTACTTTTTGTTTTATATTATTATAGCCAAATTATATAAAATAAAAATTCTAAATATTAAGAGAGTTCATTTAGAATAACACTATATCAATTAATTGTATATTTGGAAAAAATAAATATATCATGTTTTTTAAATATATTTAAATTACCTTTAGATACTTGTTGGTTAATTGAAAAAGGTATTCTTCCTAGATCCAGGCAATAGTCTCTGTTCTGAGTGCCATCCCAACGATATCGCAAAAGATGGGCCCGAGTGGTACATACAAGGATCTCAGTTCCAGATATACAACACATTCTTGTAATTTGACCATCCCATACTAAAATTTCCTTGAACTAAAAAATACAACAACTTAGCTTCACACTATATTCCCTAATGGTAGAAGAGAGAATAGAGCACCAAACACATCTCCAATTATATAAAAAAAATATACATTTTCTATAACATTTTTTTAGTCTCAAATTTATTATGTTAATATTTTTTTTTAACAGGAATAAAAGTAAATAAAAAGAAACTTTTTACTTTGCGACTTTTATCAATTAGATATACCTACATTAAAATTAAAAGCTACACTTATGTACTTATTTAAAGTCAGATGCTGTGCCACTGGAATCATTACATAATTATACTTACTATAGTTATTTTGAGTGAAGGAATTACTTCTTTAACAAATAGTTCGGCAGAATCTCTCCTGAGACTAGCAGTAGGTGGGTCACATTGTTGGTAAGATGTATAATCATTTATAGTTTCCACATTATATAAAATTAAATGACCTTCTGATGTCTGAAATTAGAAAAAAATAAAGTTATAAATTATCCATTAAATTAAATAAAAGTTGAAAATAGTTAATACTGGATAATAATAGAAAAGCAATATTAAGCACAATACATTATTTTATTCATAGGGTAACATTATAAAAACAATTGACATACAGATATACATATCATAGACGAGTCTGGTTTCCACTCCACACCAATATTAACACCAAGTCTTTGTAGAGATTCAGCACTCCTTTTATGATAAACTATAGGAACAGAAGGCTGAAAATAAAGGCTTTTATAAAAATATATATATATATATATATATATATATAATCAGCTTCACACTGTATCCAGCACATAGTGTTAAGACACTCCATTCCCCACTTTCCATCGAATTCTGTAGGTATTGCGTATTGAATCATGGGACTCAACACTGTGCTTTACCTCGACAGCAGAGTAGAGATTGAACCCACAACAAGGCACGTTTGTAGGCACACTTTGTGCCCCTGCGCCACGATGGGCTCAAATTAAAAAAATATATATAAAGCAAATTAAATGTTATTCATAGTAGTAAAACTTTATTTATAATATATTAAATACTTATATGTAATTAACAAGCTCTTTATTAACAATATTAAACACAACAGTTTTAATCTAACTAAAATAAGACTTAATTAAATTAGTAGAGTATGTTAGAACTCAAACTTTAACTCAGTTAATACCAATTATAATACCTAGAACGTACCTTACAAAACCACACCACTAGGCATTCATCACTCAAAGACGCAAACAATATTTTATCTCTATTAGATACTATTTGTTTCACTAATTGAACGTCTGTCCCTACATTTTTTAGAACTTTTGGCCATCCTATAGGAAAATACATTGTTTTCTCTCATTAAACAAGTTTTACGTAAAGTTCTAAAAATGTATAATTAAGTCATAAACATTAAAACTATAACATCGTTTTACTACGTTGGGTACTCATTACAAGAAACACAGAGCTTTACGCGCAGCCAACTACAAAAATCTGCATTAAAGGTAAGATTTTCGTTTCATATGTTTCGTCAACACTTGCAAGTTATGACTCCATTTGTCAAATATGCTTATTGCTTTGACTTTTGACATTAGATTTAGTGTTGGCTGTTGTATGTGTATTGTATGTTGTTGTGTTGTGTTAACCATAAATAACAATAGTTTTTCTGTACACCTCCTTCTCGTTTCTCCGTTTGTATTATCTGGTAGATCTCCTAAAATTGTTATTTTTAACCAAAAATTATGTCTTTTTTAAAACCAGTGTGTAAAGCTGAAATTTTGCTGTGAGATATAAGCTTGGACATTATAATGCATATTTCACATAGGAAAGAAAAATACTTATTTAGAAAACGTATAAAAATTTGAACGTAGCAGGACTCGAACTCGCGCTTTCTGGAAGCCTGGTCGGTTTCCAAGAGACACGAGTTCTGACCACTAAGCCATACGTTCTCATCAAGCTACGTCGAAATTTCTATACGCTTACAACTTATTTATGTTGTAAGTATCTCTGTAGAGAGTTTTTTACAAATTTGCGCTACCCAAAGATAATTACTAAAAGAAAGATAATTGGTGATGATTATATTACAGTTAATTGCTGCTTTAAAAAAAAACGATTTGACATATGAATTTAAATTATTATCTTTATCTGTATTAAATTATGGCAACATTGTTTTGCTATGCTAAACTCTAACATTTCATTTAATCAACAAATATTTGCAATTTTCCGTATTGTTTTATAACTAGATAGAAATTCTATAGTTTTATATTTTATCTTTAGAAACATTCATGTATAATGTGCTTAGTATACCAACGAATTCTAGAATGTTATAATGTCGGACGAAATTGATTTAGAAGCGAACAACCTCTGCACAACAGAGGACGCATTTGAAAAATTTCAATCAGTATCTATGTATGAAGAGGATGAATATATTACTCTTTCTGATATTGTATCCTCATCGCAAAACAACCACGAAGTAACTGAAATATTCACCGATTCGCTGGGAAACAATGATTCTACACCCGAGGAAATTGTCCAAGAAGAAAGGGGTCCTAAAACATTATTAACAACTCCTCTGCCAGAAGAAAACACTATAAATCCTCCGCAAAGTATTCAGAAAAAACCAAGACGCAAAAGGGGTAGAAATAAGAAGAAACGTGACATACAATCAAACATAAGTGATGAGAGTACTTTTATATCATCAAAAGTACTAGATCACAATCCATCAATTATGGATATTGAGCTAAGTAAAAATGAACAAAAAATAATAGCAAATACTTCGGAGAATTCGCAAAGTACCGCAGAATATACACAAATAAATTCATTAAAAGAGTTTGTAGCTCAGCATAAACCACCCAAAAGACGGGGTAGACCACCGAAGCCAAGAAATATTTGTAAACCTACAAACAAAGGGTCTGAAAATGTGTTACAAAATGAAACTGAAGGTGAAAGCAATGTTTCTAAAAGATCTTTGAGGAAAAACAAGAAAAAAAATATTGACTGCACTATACAGAAGTCTTTGAGAAATGATGAAGTAAGTACAGATATGACAGAACAAGATTTAGATAGTGAAAAACAACAATCTATAAATAAAAAATGTACTGCCTCACCATTAAAGGAAACAAATATAAGTGAACATATACAGATTAAAGGAAGTATGAGTAATAGTAAAGGTAGCATATCTGATGATGATATAGAAGATTTACCTTTAGTTTCACTTTGTACTCAAAGCACCAAAATTAAACAATTTGCAGATACTTTAGACAATTTAAAATTAAGTACAAAGGTGGAAGAAAATAAAATATCAAATAATATTACAATTAATCATGAAAAACAAATAGAAGCAGAAACAAACAATGTTTCAAAAAGTTGGCATAAAAAGCGAGGCAGGCCCAAAAAATCTCAAAAAGGTGGTATTAATACTAATATTGATAAGGAAATTAAAAACTACAATCAGCAAAATAATGAGGAAGATGACATAAGTTTGAGTAAATTGAAAGATTCTACCATATCAGATGATACAGATATACCTATGATAACAGAAAATAATAAAGAAGTCATAGTACCTATGCAGAACTTAGAGGAGAAAATTGAAAAAAATATAATTAGTAAAAGAAATTTAAAAAAGCCTGTTATGTCTGATTATGAATATAATATTGATACTATTGTAAATAATGAGGTAAGTAATGACATTACAGATGAGAAGCCTGTTTGTTCAGATTCACAGTTAGTTGAATCATCAAGGCCAGTGCGTCGTAAAGCAAAAAAAAATTTACACTATGATGAAGGATCTGATGAAGATCCTTTTGCAAATGTGGAATTATCTGACGATGAACCACGGAGACGTAAAAGAGGTGGAAGGTGTTATTCAGATGATGAATATATTCCTGATGGTGAAAAATCCCGTAATAGAGAATCAGAATTAACTGACACTGACACTAATATTGAGGAAGAAGTATTAGATGATGTTAGGAAACCCAGAAAAAAGAAATATAGAAAATCTTATTTAGCTTCACAAAAAAGTCCTAAAAAGGTTTCCAAACAAAATCTTGAAGATACATCAGGATTGAATGATCATATTGATGTTGAACTTAACTTAGAAACAGCAGTAATTAAGATCGACGATGACAAAAAATGTGAACAAAATAATTCTTGGGGTGCTACAAATGAATTTGAAAATTTTCTGGCCAAAATAGTTCAGGGAACGGATATCAAAATTAAAAAAGCCAATAGTATTGATAATACAAAAACACCATTACAAATACCTACAATTGATCCCATGGAGGAGAAAAAAAGTTTAGAGGTATCTTCTCAAACTGATAATATAAAGACTAAGTCCATTTCAGTGCAAACAAATACACTTCATGAAATTCCTATGAAAAATCAGGTTGCTCTAACAGCAGAACAATCTCAAAAAGCAATTGAATTTTTATCAGGCATTGTTAAGACAACTTCAGAATTGGGTCAACTAATGACAGAAAAAAGTGAAGATTTCATTGCAAAAAAGATTAATACTTCATATGTGACTGATACATTCAAAATGGATTATTGTGTAAAAAAATCCTTTTTACTATTTAAACTTGCTAAACATAACTTACTACAGATGGAGGAAGATTTGTCAAAACAATATGAGGATTTTCTAAAAGAAAATAACTTGATTCAACATAGAGAAGAACAAAAAGTTATATCATCAACATCAAAAGACAGTGATAGCGATTGTGAAATTGTTGAAGAACCAGTCAAAAAGAGAGCAAAAGAAAAAATACCTTTTAATCCTAAAACTGTATTCTTAAACAAAGAATTATCAATTAAAATAGCAAAAAAACCTACAGAAATACCAAAAGCTAAAGAAAAAATAAATATTAAAGGCAGACATACAGTTTGGATTAATGATTCTGTTATGGTAAAAAAAGTTAAACCAACACAGTCTTTTTTAGCCCAGGACAGCCGAAATAAAAAACCTCCTGATACTTTCATTACAATGAAAATGGTAAGTGATTTCTTTAAGATGTATGAGCGCCAAAAGGCAGTATCACTCTGCGCTCCATACATTGATAATATATTCTATCAAGGAGAAACTACCTACATTTGTAATTATTTTTATGAAATAACAAACAAACCTTTGGAGTCTTATATTACCCCCAGTACAGAAATAGTAACTTATAATGAAATAGGATCAAATGAAATCAATAACCCAGTATTATTGTCAGACTTGAATAGACCATGCCCTGACTCATTGTTGTCAATATGTTTGAAAGTATTACAGAGACTTGTGAATTTTGGAAATACATTAAATTGTGAGACCCATTCTAAAGATAATGTGTTTTTGATAAGTGTGACTCAACAATACGTCAATGACAGTGGTGTATCATTAGAAGACTTAAATACAAATGACAATAAAATGAACATAATAAAACAAAAACGAAAAATATGTAGTGTTCCTACACTTAAAATCCTTTGTTATAAAAGAATTTGTCAACTTATTTATGTGCCTAATTTCAGTGAAAATGAAACAGAAAAAGTGACAGCAAACTTTATAGAAAAAAGTGATAATCATACTACTTGTGAGAAAAATGATATTTTGTATTGTACTAAAAAAAGTTACTGTAATATTATGAAAGTAAAATCTCTATTATCAATGTGTGTAATGGTGCTACAAAACCATTTTAATAGTACTAAAAAAAAGGAAAATGTTAAAACATTGCACAAAGTAAATACCTTAAGGCATTTGTCACTAAAAACAATAAAGAAGATATTTTATCAGGACTTGAAGACAGCTATCCACAAAAGTGTAGAGGATAGAAATGAAATTAATCCAGTAAAAAGTTTGTCATCACTGTGTCTGGAATTAATTTATCATTATGATGCACCTAGTAGTATGTTAGAGACTAATGAAAATCAAATACCTCATGAAATTTCTCTTAAATCGCTTTCTTTAGAAAAAGTTATATCTTTAATGAATAATGGTATTGAAAATGATTCAATATTAAATTTTACGATAGATAATGTTAATACAGTATCGGAAGATATCTTTTTAGAAAACTCAGAATATAACAATGAACACGAAATAGCTTCTTCAAACGATGAAAATTATTACTCTGGTAATGACTTAGATGCTAATTATCAAGATGATCTAGTTGAGGAGACCAACTGGGTTGCACAAGTACAGATGCAAGAATTACGTTCTTGCTTAGATTTCGCTAAAGATAATTGTGTAGATACAATTGCCAATTGCTTAGTTAACGTTAAAATTGAACCACTGGATGATTTTGCTGGAAACACTATTGATGCTAATACCGTTAAAACTGAACCGGTGGAGGAACACGAAAATCTGGAAAATTTCACATCAATAGACATTATTACTAAGCAAGAAGACGTGGTTGCCCCTGAGAAACCTGCACCAAGAAAATTTAGTTACGATGAAGAACAATTTGAGTCTTTTGTAGCCTCAAATAAAATGATGACAGCTGTGGCATACTCTGACGACGAAGAAATTTTCAGCCAAAGTGTTCACCGTATCCGTCGACAGTACGAACCTGATTCAGATGATGATATCGATACCTTTTCTGATACCATGAACTTATTGATTCCACAAAGCGAAGAAACAGCTAAGGATAGATTAATGGCAAGCAGTTCTGATGAAGAAAGTAACAAGAAAACAAGCAACAAAAAGAAAATAGAGAGACGTAAACCTAAAACGAAAAAAAATAAGTGCCCAATGGAACCTACAAAAGAAAAGACCACGGAGAAAATAGAAATGTTGACAAGGAAAATGAAAGAAAAAATAAGAATAGAAGAGAAAAAAAGAAATTATTCAGATTCTGAAGTAGACGATGTTGATTTAAACCTAAAAAAGAAGAAAAATGACGATAGAATAACTGACAAATCATCAAGTGACCCTGTAAATAATATACAAGAAAAAGAGATACAATGTAATGATGTGGATTCCACTGAACAAATTTTTGAAAGCCAAAGTGAACAAAAAAACAAAGACGAATTAACTCCCTTTTTTCCAGCTGATGAGCCTATTGAACTTTTACAATGTACACCTTCTATAATATCGGAAATGTATGGTGATGAAAACCATGTCAAGAGTGATAGTAAAACATCTAAAAACACAGATTCAAATGAAGTAACTTATATAGATAGATATGGATGGTCGTGTTACCCAATTGATGACAAGGACAGTAAAATCTATCAATATGCTTACATACCGCTGGACAAACTGCCAGAATCTTTTGTAGAAACATATAATAAATATCAGAGTATTTCTGCAAAAAGTTATATTGATTCAGAAATCGATAAGTACGTATATTATATCCCGTTGACTTTGAGTGTTATCAACATTTTTTAATTTTATGGTGTTTGCAGATTAACAAATCTACATTCCTTACATCGTAGTCATACAAAGGGTAATGTTAGAAAGACGAAAAATATTTCTGTTAACAAGTTCAAGTTCCATAATGCAGAAGCTGACAATCATTCTGATAACGATATAACATCTCAACAATGTCTAGAACTTTCATTATCAGAGGATGAAGGTGAAATCGTTGATAATTTTGTCGACTACGTAAGTATGTCCAATTGCTTTTATATCGTTTTTTTTCAGGTTCACGCAGTATCCAGCTCATACCAAAGTAGGCAGAAGGAACCTAGTGTGAAGACACTAGTTTACTAGAGTTTCCCATTTTCTGAAGAATTCGGCATCGCTTGTTGAGTGGCGGAATTCAACGCGACGCTTTGCCTCGACACCAGAGCCGAGAAATGAAAAAAAAATATGAAATATTTCCTCAAGTGGGTACCTATCCCACAATCTGTCGCGTTTATAGACACACGCTTGTGCCTCTCCGCCACGCCACAAGATCTTATAACATTTATCGTAATAAATATGTACATCAAAATATATTTTCTTCAATAGGTTCCTGAACAAAATTCTGAGAATAATTTAGCCAAAAACCTTTTAATGAATAACGATAGTGATGGAGAGGAAAAGGAATTAAAAATTAAAGTAGAACCCAAGGAAGAAATCACTGTCAAAAGTAGATCAGGACGTCTGATCAAACCTACTAGACGTGTTGAACAAGAACAAATAAAGCCAAAATCTGAAAATTTAATGCTTACAGCTGATAAAGTGATGGACAAGGACCTTAAACTTTTACATGCACCCATTGAAATAGAATTCAAACAAGAACCAATAGATACCAAAGATATTGATAATAAACCTAACACTAGGAACTCTAATGTAGGTATTGTTGTTAACATTAAAAATTAAAATTAAATCAGCTTCACGCTGTATCCCGCACACAGCACGGTTGGCAGAGTGAACCTGGTGTTAAGACACTCCGTTCCCCACTTTCTGCCAAATCCTGGAGGTATTGTGTGATGAGTGGCAGAACTCAACGCCGCGCTTAGCTTCGACACCAGAGCGAAGAAATGGAAATATAAATTTAAGTAAATATTTCATCTCCTCGAGTGGGGATCGAACCCACAACCAGTCGGTTTTACAGTCACAACATCATGGTTGTTTTTATTTTAAAGTGTGTGCTACACCATTTTTAATTGAAAAAACAATCTTAAGCATTGTAAATTAGTATGTTGTAGAACAATTATATGACAAAATTTATATATATATTTTTTATCAGAAAAAACCTCCCAAAAGTAATGTTGTGAAAATAAGAATAAGAGAGGACGACGCATCTTCTTCTGAAGAAGAAAAACAATGGTTCACAACAAAAGAAAAACTTTTGAAAAGATTAGGAAAGAAATTAGATACACCTAGGTATGTTTATTGTTTATACATGTACAGTATTAATACAAATAGAAGTGTTATCCTTGTGTCCTATCAGATAAAACAAATACGTTGTAAATGAATTGACTTATTTATTATTAATAATAAATTTTATATATTTATTGTCGATGAAGCTCTATACATGGAAGTGTCAGCACCATTTTAAATGAAACCACAGTTTGAACTACTCTATAAAAGCCTAATACAATTAAATTGTTTTCTTTTTTCCAAACACGAAAATATGTTTTTATCAAACAAAATTACGAATAAAATTATTGTTGTAATATAAAACACCATTTGTCAAGAACGACGCACGCACATATAAACCTATCAAAGGGAAACCGCCACATAAGCCTCATACCGAAATCGAGTCGTAGGTATTGGCGGCAAAGTTCAAAGTTGATTAACCTTTAGTAGTATTTTTGTACTAGATGTGCTTACATTATTGGTATCTATTCGTAACTGCGTCACACGAAATACAGGTATGGATAAACATCGTGAAATGAAAAAAAATCCTACTTATAAACTGTCGAGGTATCTTAATTAACTTCTTTAGGTATGTGTTTAAAATATTTTACCCTATATGCTGTTCCCGTAAAAGGAGCGCTGACACTTCCACTCTGTATATAATATATATATATATATATTTTTTATATATAATAATATTAGTTATTATTTATAAATAAGTAGATGAAAAATAGCCCATATATATTCAAATAATAATAGTCTATATCTTTAATAATATAATTTACAGTTTGGACGATGCAAAACGTGCCAAGATCGTTAGCGAGTTCATAGAGAAACGAAACGACGGTATTGAAACTACGCGGAAACGCTCTCGACCGAGAGGCCGATCGAAAAAAAAATTGCTAGAACGCCGGAAACAAATGAAGTCAGTGTAAATATATTAAATAATGATGATCTATTGCTTTTATTTATCTAAATTACAAAAGCTTTAATTTATATATAATATTAAAATTAAAAAAGCAGAGAAAACCTAATGTTAAGACACTCTTCCCCATTTTCCATGTGTTGTGTAGGGGAACTCAACGTTTTGCCTCGACACCAGAGCAAAGAAATGAAAATATAAATTTAAGTAAAAGAAAAAGATATTTAATTTCCTTGAATGGGGATCGAACCAGTCGCGTTTACAGTCACTTCAATTTCATTTATTTATACATTGTTTTTTTTTGTTTATTTTTGTGGAAATAATTGAAATTAAATTAATTTTATACAACTTTGGTAAGACGAGACTCGGTGTTGATGTTACTAAATATGAAATATCTCAAATTCTATAGAGTATTTTAAGATTTCTTTTCTGCAATGCGAGAAAAAGAGTGAAACTGTTTTTTTTTTTACAAATTTAAAGTTTCAAAGCAGCAAAATGAATGCAAAAGAATGTATCTTGACACCAGGTTCTTCTATGCCAAAAATACTTTATACACAATAAGAAATTGATATACATGAAAATAAAATCGATAGACATGAAAAAAAAAAACAGCTTTGTTTACTTAATTTGCCCATATTTCAGAATACTATCAATGGAGCTTTTTGGCGATGAATCACACTCCGGCAAAAAATATCAATCTCAGGCCTACAGCAAAGGCCGTCGAAATATAAGAAAGGTGCTGTACTACTCAAAGATTACTTCACGTACCGCCATTATTAAGAAAGAGTTTAAATTTTAAATATTAATTAAAATTAAAAACACAAAATTTTATCAAATATGTATAAATGTTTTTAACATTTTTTAAAGTGTTATTTCACACTTAGGAAAGAAAAATATTTATTAAGAAAACATATAAAAACTTTAACGTAGTGTGGATTTGAACCCACGCCTCTTGGAAATCGTCCATGGCATGGTTAAGCCATACTTTCTAGCTACAATCAAGCTACGTCGAAATTCTTATACGCTTGATACAACTCATGTTATCTAGCATCTCTGTTGGGAGATTTTTACAAATTTCCGTTACCCACAGATAATTAATTAGAATTATGGTTTGGCAAGAAAAGATATGTATACATATAGGTTTGAAAACAATCACAACTAGGAAAATAATGATAAATTAAATTATTTTTTTCATTATAAACTAGAAATTCTTTATATAAAATTTACTTTTAAAATTATTAGAACTATAGTTATTAAAATTTTTGAATAATCTATTAAATATAATTATATGAACTTAAGTTGAATATATTTTTAAAGGTTTTAGATAAGAAATCGTTGTCGCGGAGTACGGTTTTAGCAAATATGGGTGAATTCGAAAGGAAAAGGCGACTGGTCCAGCGTGAGGCACAATTGGTAATGTATTTTTAATTTTAAATAAAATAAACATTATTAATTTTCTTTTATTAAAGATAATTTATTAATATTGATTGTAGATCATTTAAAATATTTTATTTTTTAATTCTTAATACCTACATTTTGTTAATTTTGAAAATAAGTGAATAATAAATATTATAGAGAATTTTGTTCCGACATAAATAAGATCATTATACAGGGTGGAAGTGTTAGCACCACTTTAAATGAAACCACAGTTTTAACTACTCCATAAAAGCCTAATACAATTTTTTTTTCTCCCAAAAATGAAAAAGTTTTCAAACAAAATAAATAATAAAATTGTCATTTTAAAATAAAACGCCATTTGTCAAGAACGACGCACGCACACAAACCCTATCAAAGGGAAACCGTCACGTACGTCCCATTCCGAAATGGAGTCGTAGGTATTGGCGACAAAGTTCAAACTTGTATAACCTTTAGTAGTATTTTTGTAGTACTATATGCTGTTTCGGTAAAAGGAGCGCTGCCTCTTCCATCCTGTATATTTATATGTTGCATCGCACATATTTAGATAAACTAAAGTGTGTTTTCCTACAACACAATCTAATGAAAAGAAAAAGACACTAGGATCATTCGTTATTTATTATTACTTACGGTTCCCCTTAACGCAGCACACAGCTGGGTAACACAATTTTAAGACGCTCTGTTCCCATTGAGACACTTCCATTCCCCACTTTCCTCCAATTTCTGGAGGCATTGCGTATTGAGTGGCGGAACTAATCGCCGCGCTTTGGCTCTTTACCAGAGAGAGGAAATATGATGATAAAGGAAAAGTCAAACGCTATCTAATATTTTAATTTAATTAACCTTAAAAAAATTAGGCCAGTCGTGGCGCAGGGGCACAAATTGTGGCTGTAGAAGTGACTGGTTTTGGGTTCGATCCCCACTCGAAGAGATGAAATATTTACTTAAATTTATATTTCCATTTCTTCACTCTGGTGTCGAGGACAAGCGCGGCTTTGAGTTCTGCCACTCAAAACCCAATGCCTTCAGAATTCGGCAGAACGTGGGGAACGGAGTGTCTTAACATAGGTTCCCTCTGCCTACCCTGCAGTGCGCGGGATACAGCGTGTAGCTGATTTGTTGATTTTATTTATTTATTTAAATAACAATGTTCTTTATATCAGAGAGAAGTTTTGGGCTGTGAGGAAGGCGTCAATGTGGTGGTCATCAATGACGAACTATGTCTGGAGTATGACTTTGAGAACAAACTACCTCTCGTGACCGTTCATTCCTTCTTTACCAAAGTCATGAAGGCACATCAGGTGGGATCTTTTAATTATTATTATTATTGATTCTCTAATATAAGTTACGAGGGCTGCAGTAGGAGGGTTAAAAAAATACGATTTTCGTATAAACTTAATTTAATTAATATAAAAATATTAAAAATTATTCTAAACTTATTATATACTATATCCTCAATGTTAAAAGGAACAAATAGCGAATCTAAACTTAACTAAATCTAGCTTTAACTATGACTTAATTATAAGTAATATAATTGTGGGAGAAGAAGAAGTTCCTTTCCCACCGGCGCCGTTCACCCGATCTCTCTCCTTGTCAGCGTTTTTAGCGCTCGGCCGCCTATCAGATGGACATAATATAATATTAAATATTTTTCCGCCTGTGACACCGAGCGCTATACAGGGTGGAAGAGGCAGCGCTCCATTTACGGAAACAGCATAT
>JAAIXJ010000016.1:989522-1055012 GCA_013403705.1 Heliconius hermathena | reverse complement strand
CTAAGCCGCACCAGGCAACAAATACCCTAGCTACGCCACTGTGTGGTGTAGTAATATAGATATGATAATATATAGGTAGTATAGTATTATTTATGTATCTAAATAGAGAAACAGAAAAAAATGGATTTAAAATTAAATTAATTTTAATTTCATACGTAATAACAATTCTCAAATAAACAAACTTCCAAAGAACAATTTTCACAATTAGCCAGAGCTCAGGCAAAGTGGTCGTAGGTTCATAATTAGCACTGCCTATAGTATTGCATCGCAAAGTGCCGCTAACATATTGTGTGTTTTGTTTTAGCTGTTGCCTGTAACACTGGTGTGCGCTCTGTAGGTACATACAAGGGGCCATTGTGAGTGAAATCCGATCGCACGCGACATTACCCTGTTTTGAGGATGTACGGGATAAGATGGTTGATTTATTTTTTTATATGGGAAAATATAATTTGTATGTAAAAACTTAAATATATATAACAGTATCTATTAAAATATTAAATAAAATTTTAATAGGTTTTAGTTATTAGTTTGAAGGAATAAAAAAAGCAAAAGATGATTTTTTATAAATAATCTAATCTATCTTTTGAAATTATGGAGAAAAAATATATTTAGATATTCTTTCTTAATCGCTATAAGTGAAGAACTGAATTGATTATTTTATAAAAGGAAATAAAAATGTAAATGCAATTGTATGCGTGAGTAAAAAAAATAATTTATTATTTCATTTATAACAATTATTAACTTAGTGAACATCTGAACATATTTACGTATATACTATAATATATACATTAATTATCCAGCATAATATAAACAATAAAAAAATATATGAAAAAAATATATTAACATTTCATAATAAAATATTTAATATACCACTCAACCCAGCCCTCCCCACCATAGTACAAGGGCCCGTTGTGCGCGACAACGCCGCTCTGTGAACTAATCACTTTCACGTGCCACTGTCCCTTGGGCTACTCGACCTGCACTTCCTTAGTATCTGATTATGGCTGTGCACTGAATGCATCTTTAAGATGTTTCTTTATATAGATGTAGGTACATTCTATTTATGTATAATTTTATATGAAACTAGTGACACTAGCGCGGCTTCGCCCGCTTTAATTTGGTGTTATGTTATAGCCGAATTATAAAAAATGCTTACATAATTGTGGCTTATGTGCTATTCTAAAGTATAAGCTATGTTGTTGTAAAGTTTCATCTAAATTTGTTTAGTAGATTTTGCGTGAAAAAGAAACTGATGATTTCTGTTTTTGTCTTAATGAAATTGTATGTATACCTTCTAATAAAGTATTAATATTTTTTAATTATTTAGATTTTTTTAAGGTTTCTTTATAAATTATATAAGTTGGAATCATTTACATAGAACAGATAGCGCAAATAAAATAAAAAATTTGCAAACCTAAAAGCACCGTTTTTATGTAGATACAATTATGTTTGCGATAAAAAAATAAATAATAATGTTAATTTCTGTTTTATACTAACTATACCTAATGTCCCAGGCATTCTTACATCTTCTTATTAATAATATATTTTTTAAATTATATTGAAATTTTTAAAATCGTTTCAATTGGCGGCTGTAACACAGTTTACATTAGTTCGATTGCTAACGTTCACTTCTATTTACTATTTTTTTCCACATGTCATCTAAGTCAGAGTTATACACTATGTAAAAATTACTTAGGAAAAAAAGCATTTATTTATTATTATCTATTTATTGTCAATATATATTATAATTCGGAGCTTAACACTGCGCTTTGTCTTATAAGAACAGAGGAATGTAAGTATGTAATTAATTCCTCTGAGTGGGGATGAAACCCATCACAATGCATAAAAGTTTTTTTTTAGATTGTTTGTAAATACCTCTGTAGAGAAACGGTCAGACTGAAGCATAATCAGCATTATCATTTCAAGACGCTTGTAAGTTGAAACGTATGTTTAATAATATCTAACGATACGTACAAGAGACGTATCGTTCGTCTGTAATGAGGTAATACGTGAGCCCAATAATTTCATACTATAAACTGTTCCCAGCCATCTCGGGTCTTAGGACAAGAAAAGTTATCATAGATCAGGATATAGAGAGAACTGCTTTCTTTTGTTTGTATAATATATATGTAGTTTTATTATTTTATAGCTATATTAATTTAAATTGAATGTTTTGGACTTCTTGTGCTTATAATTGCAGATTCTATATATAATATAGAGCTGACTCTAATGAATTATAAACACTAATATGCTAGAATTACACTGAAATATATGTACTTTTCTTTGATTATATAAAATTAAATTACGAACGAAATTTATGAATAATGCTGAATTGAAAAACCATGATAATTGTCATAGTAAACAATAATACATTTTACTCATACCCTTTGCCTTATTCAAGAACATTTTATCGAAATGTAAAATGTAAAACATTTGAGGTAAGTAATTAAATTTCCTAGTCACAATTTTATTTCCTATAATATATACAAAATTATATTTTTTTGAAACCTGGAGGAAAAGTTCGCTTCGTCCCTGGTACGAGTGAGAAAAATGCCCGATTCTCTCTGTCGTACCAGGGACAAATGGGACAAAAAATCGTATACGCACCACGGGAGAAATGTAGAACATTGCCACCCGCGATTGTCAAAAATCCACAGGTAAGAATGGAGGTGCGTAATTTATTATTTTTATCCGTATAATAATGGACAGCGTTTAAAAAAAACAACACTTAACGCCGTACTTTGCCTCTTTACCAGAACGAGGAAATGAAAAATAATATATAATATGAAAATCAAAACATCTTTTATTCAATTAGACCATTACAAGAACTTAAGAATAGTCAAATTCATTTTGATAAATAAAAATATTCTTTGCCAATATAACCGCGAAATAGTAGGTAGCCATAGAGAGCACGCAAGAGAGCAGGCATAAAAAGTAGCTGGCAGGCCGGTCACGAGCACGACGCGCAGTGCTCTATGAAATGAAGTAAATGTAGCTGTCTCAATAAAACTGTTAATATTTTTTTTTCCATTTTCACGCTCTGTCCCGCTAGCAGCAGTGTAGGCAGAGGGAGTCTAGTGTTAGGGCACTCCTTTTCTCATTTTCCGCCAAATTCTGAGGACATTGCGTTTTGAGTGGTGGAACTCGATGCCGCGCTTTGCCTCGAAACCAGGAAGGAGAGAAGAAATGAAAATATTAATTATTTTATTTCTTCGAGTGGGAATCGAACCCACAACGAGTCGCGTTTACAGTCACACACTTGTGCCCATGCGCTACGACTGTAAATATTTTCCTACATTAATATTTTTTTTCTGCATAATAGGACAAGACACTTCATTCTTCAATTTCCATAATGATTTGAGAGTTAGCTCTAACTCTCACGTAATGTCATAAACAGTACCTACGTGGTGAGTGATGAAACTCAATGCCGCGTTTTGGTTTCCTTAATCGAAGAAATTAAAAAAATAATCTTCTCGAATGGATATGGAACCTATACCCTCGTGTAAAGTGAGACACAGTCCCACTGCGCCATGATGCTTTATTTGTGTATGTTGTATCCAGTTGTTATATTATTGTCGTTGTTCCAGAGACCCTGGGACAAATTTACTGCGGTTTTTTCTTTGGATATTTTTATTAAATAAGTTTACTTTATTTTATTTGTAAAAAAGATACATAATTTAATTTTATTTTTTAATTAATTTATAATATTTTTTTACTTTTTAATTAATTTTTAATATTTCAAAGTAGTGTTAAAATATAGTAAATTTGAGTTAAAATCATAACCAATATGTGTGTTTTAGCTATTAGGTAAATTACAAAAGTATTCAAGAGGAATAACTACAAATTTTGCAAGAAAAAGAAGAAATAATATAAACTTAAATATGAATTTGGAAGGAAACGTATAAATTAGGATATATTTTTATTAAATTAATCTACTGGATTGAGAGAATAAATCACTATCTACTAAAATACTAGTAGTTAAGCTTGAAAACAAATAAGCCACTAAGTAATAATATCATCGTTAATTAAGGTTATGTTTAATAAACAGATATTATAAAGAACATCACTAAAACATCATTCATTCTTACTAACTTTTTTCTCAAAATAGTGATGTGCAACGTCCACTATCACTAGCCTAGGCCATTGCTCCATAGCTCATCAAGCTGACCATCCAGCAACAGGGTCCTACATCGAGGTTACATTACAAGCGGTACGAGACGTCAGGTGGCGGGGCCGGGCCGGTCACGATTCTTTGACCGATGTCTGCTTAAAACGCTAGTTCTATTACCTGTTTAATTATCCGGAATTGAACCTTAGTACCTTTTGATACACATCGTTTTCATTTGCAGCTAATTATAGAAATTACTCTCACTGTTACAATATTTTGTGAGGGAATTTGGTATTTATTTTTTACGTAGTAAAGTATATTTTTGTATTGGTTTTTGGTGAAATGGAAGACAACGCGTTAGTTAATGCTGTCTATGATCGTAATAAGTAGATGGTGTGTTGAAAAATTATCGGTGCGATCGGAGGTGCCTCTTGGACGCGTCATTTTTTTGCCTATTTATATTAGGTTTTAAATAGTGGATATAGAAGCCTAGATGTGATATTGTTATTCTTAATCATAATCAATTTCACGCTGTATCCCGCTCACAGCAGGGTAGGTAGAGGGAACCTAGTGTTAAGACACTTCGTTCCCCACTGTCTGCCGAATTCTGGAGGTATTGCGTGTTGAGTGGCAGAACTCAACGCCGCTCTTTGCCTAGACACCAGAGCGAAGAAATGGAAATATAATAGCTTATTCATATAATTACGTAAATATTAGTTATGTGACGACGCCTTTGTAGTTAAGTTAGTACATAGTAGCGTGGGAAGGGGCAACCTCAGCTGCCCACTTTCCGTCGAATTATCCAGGCATTGTTTGTTGAGTGATGGAACTAAACGCCTCGCTTTACATCGACACCAAAACGGAGAAATAAAAATATTAAATATTTCAGTTTCGAGTGGGAATGGAACCCACCACCGTCGCGTTTACAATCGCAACTTTTGGCGTATCTATAGATATTTTGTGGTGGGGGCCTGGATTTTACACCAGATATATTTGTGTAAACGTTGTTTTCTGTTTTCGGAGCAAACTTTTTTATTAGTTAAATTTCAGGAGTTGGGACCAGGCTATTCTAGGGTGGGCACGACCCCTCCGGCCCCCTCTCTACCCTACGCAAATTGTCCTCAATAAATGTATATATATATATTTTAAATAAAATTAATTAAAAATATTTTTCATTTCCATTTAATCCAACATCATTGTAAAACTAGATACAGTGACCCGCTGAGAAGTAATAAGAGTTCACAGAGAACGGGTCCACATCAAAATGTCATCAACGTTTTAGTAAATTGTAACTTGAACAGTATTATTAGACCAATGTATATTAATAGGTATAAATACCTACTTTAATAATAGCTAGTATGCTTAAAAAGATTTGGGGCTCATAGATACCGTTTCAGGCTGTCGTGGTGTAGGGGAATTACGACTGACTGGAAGCGCAATGGTTGTGGGTTATATTCTTTCTTTTTTTTACCTTCACGCTGTATCCTGCAAGTAGCAGGGTACACAGAGCTTAATGTTAAGACATCCGCTTTCCACTTTCCGCCGAGTTCTGTAGGCATTGTGTGTTGAGTGGCTGAGTTGAACGCCGCGCGTTGCCTCGTATGTTCTCTCATGGGATTAGTTATTATAAAAATATAATCCGCTCTGGTAGACAAAGAGCAGTATTGAGTTATTGAAAATGTAATGTCTCTAATGGGCGGTAAGTGGGGAACGGAGTGTTTTAACTCTGCGGAAGGAAGCGTAAAGTTGTACTAATACTATTTAAATTTTTTGTTCATTGTTAAAATAACATAGTTTTTGTAAAAAATATATACAAAAATATGATTATGAAATTATAATGTTTTTAACAAGAATCTTATTAGATATCTACCTACCTGCAAAGAACACTTCCAGCTTTTTCTTTTTTGCTTGATTATTTCAGAGAAAGCAATGGAATCAAACTCACGGCCATTGAGTTAAACAAACAAACCGTTTCCCACTAATCCAGATTTACAATGTCAAATGATACTAAATATCAGCCAGACGTTAAAATTAATTAAATAACTAAATGAGTTAACGTTATAAACTATATTGTCAAGTAATCAACGGTTGTATAATTCCAGCACATTATTTAGACATTCAATCAATTACTAAGACATCTCGCATATCATGCAGAAAGTGCATAGAAGCAATTTAATTAAATTTTGCTTTCACTTCGCCAACTGTATAAGCATATTTGTTGTCATGTTTAGGGAAAAATTAATATCCAGGGTAGGGTAGGAAAAATTAATATCCAGAGTAGGGAAAAGTAATATCCAGGATAGGGTAGGGAAAATTAATATCCAGGGAAGGATAGGGAAAAATTAATGTCCAGGGAAGGGTAGGGAAAATTAATGTCAAGGGTAGATTAGGGGAAATTAATATCCAGGGTAGAGTAGGGAAAATTAATATCCAGGGTAGGGTAGGGAAAAGGAATATCCAAGATAGACTAGGGAGAATTTATATGTAGGGTAGGGTAGGGAAAAATTAATATCCAGGGTAAGCAGAAAAAAAATTATATATTCCATTCTCTACTTTCTTTCTTCATTGTGTGTTGAGTGGCGGAATAGTAGCAATAGTATTATTATTATGCTACATATTATAATAAAATAGAGAAGAATCAGGTTCTGTTTTTGCAGTTTACATTGTTTTAGACACTTTTTTGTCATAATAATACTAAAATAACAAATATATGTGTAATGATTTTTTTGACAGAATATACTTAAACATTCTTCTTAATTACCGTACTTGATACATAAAACAAAAAAGGTAGTGTTGACATAAGAATATCTTTTTAATTAAGCTCTTTTATATTTGATATACTTCATTAATAACATAAGAAGTGAAACGATAGATTCATCTTAAATAAACAGAGATTCTCTACAACGACAGGTGATAAATGATTATAGATTTAAATATTTTATTTCTTCATTGAATTGTGTAATATGTGGATACCAATGCAATGACAGGTTCTGAAGGTAGTTAAGCGGAATTATAATTAAACATATTATATGTATGGAGTTCCGTCTCGAAGGCGTAATGTATCGAATTCGGGCGTAAAGCGAAGAAAGGAGTGTCTAGACACTAAGTGCCTTATCTGCTATATGTGAGTATACGATGTCGATGAAAAAAATAACTTATATTTATCTTACACTTAAATATTCATGAAATTGTAAACGACAGGTTCCGCCATTTGACACGCAATGCCTCCACAATTCGGTGGAAAGTAGGGCACGGAAGTGTCTTTATAGGAACGGAGTATCTTAACATTAGGTTCCCAAGCTCCCACTGCCAACGGTTTATAAATTATATTGAGGCCAGTCGTGGCACAGAGCGTGTGACTGTAAACGTGACGAGTTTGGGGGTTCGATTCCCACTCGAGGAAATGAAATATTTAATATTTTAAACTCCTCGCTCTGGTGTCGACGTAAAACGAGGCGTTGAGCTCTGCCACTCCACACTCAATACCTCCAGAATTCGACGGAAAGTAGAGGAGCGGAGTGTCTTATCACTAAGCTCCCTCTACCCTGCCACATACGGAACACAGCTTATAAAATGAAAATTCTATTTACAATCCATATCCATCGGGCACGTGTAGTACTTCTCTAAAGTATTGATATTAGAATTACCTACAAATTGTATATCACGTCACGTATTCTTTAACCAACTCTTGTAATGATCGAACTATGTTTGTCGTACCAACAAATCACAGGGTCGAGCCAATTTTAGAGTAATTTTCTTGTTCAAACGTACATTTGAAATGTCCAGAAAACGAATCGGTAACCTTACAGCAAGTTACACTGTAGACTTTAATAAACTATAATCAAATTTGGACTTTATGTGTTAAAACATATGGGTGATTTTGGTATATTTTAAATGTTTTATTCAAGTACCCTCGTGGTGTATGTTGGTCGGTCACGTATTTCTCGCCTTGTCGAACTATTAGATTGGGACGGTCTCTCAAATGACCTTTGATTGATGGTTGGTGTCGACTCCGGGTGAATAAGGTTTTAATGCCATCTAGTGCGCCGTTAACATGTTTATATATCGTTATAGATTTGTATGTATTTTTTTGTTTTTTTTTTACGAGATTTTAATTTGCATATAGATCAACTGTCATTTTGTTATATGATGCAATGTAAGTGTAGTATCTGTATATGTCAAACTGATGTTTTTTTTTGTTTTAAAAATAAAATTTGATTTGGTCAATAAATATTATAGTTTTTATAATTATTTTTACTAAAGTTGGGGAACGCAAGTGTATTAGTAGAAACGGAGTGTTTTCACACTGTGTTTCCATGTTAAAGCGCGAAGCTAAAAAAAATGTTTACAATGTAGGTATGTATGTGGCAAAATAGCAATGGATTTTAGAGTACAATAAAAGAAGGTCCTTCTTCGTATGTTCTCCATACAACATGATGTTGGAGAGTGTGAAGTATTCTACTGGCACGTGTAGAACACTATAAATAAACAGAATAAAACAGGTTCATCACAGCGTTTCCTTATTTCCCGCTGTTGTTTAGAAGGATTCAGCGTCATCGTCTATTCAATGATTTTTTTCATAAGTAAAAACAATAACATCATTTTATTACTGGTATATATTTATTTAAATTTATATTTTCATTTATTTAAAGCACGGAGTTGAGTTCCGCCACTCAACACATAATGCGTCTAGAATTCGGCGAAAAGTGGGGAATGGACTGTCTTAACACTAGGTTCCATCTGCCTACTCTACTCTGTACGGGATACAGTTTACAGCTGATTTATTTTTTTCCAATTCACATATTTTTTAAAGAATTCTGAGAAAACAAACAAACTATAACAATATGATATAAACTATCATATTTCCATGACCATGACATAAATAAAAATAAAATACAAATAGCATCACAATATGAAGCATTAAATTGTTCAAATCGAATCCAACTATATCAAAATCCATGTCACACTTGTCTCACAGGAGAGCTGTGTGTTCGTCTGTCAAAAATAGTAAAATTTCGTCTCAGCACGAGATATATTCAAATTTACTAGATGTCATTCGCTATCAAGTGACGTCTGACATCTTCATGACTGGAAACCTAGAAGCAAAATGTCATAAGTAAATAATTAATATAATTTAATATTATACCTTATTTCTTACACTTAAGGTAGGTTTTGTATAAACATTAATTATGCGCGATAGCACAAAGGAATTCGTCGAGTGGCTATCCGTCTTATGTTTTATAAAGGCCGCTCGAGCCTGCCGCCTTTAAATTGCAGTGAAATTGAACCTTATGTTAAAACCATAAAAGTTTATATCGAATAGCAAAAGGTCTGAAATGTTGGATATCGGGGGGTCCAAAGGTTCCCAAAGTGACGGCGTCAGAACGCTCGCAGGCGGTCAAGTGTGGTGACTCCCTGTTAGTGTGTTTGTACGTCTGTGACATGATAATATTGCTTTAAGTATTGTTGATAGATGAAGTTTAACATTCTAAGCGTATCGTATAAAAGAAGTTGATAACTTATCTAAGCATAAATGTAGAGTTATGCCCATTTTGTTTTAGTCTGTTTGGATCACGTCAGTTTTTATATATAGTCTTAGAAGTTAAATATTTTTTAATAATATATTCACTATCTTATATAATAAAAATATAACTCGAGATTGGGATCTCGAGTTATGTTTTATTTTATTAATCAATTCCTATTACGTTTATTTTGACAATTTAGAAGGCAATATATTCTAAGTTTGTATTATCTTGATTAACACAAATACATATAATATAAATATTTCTATATTTTTTGGCTTCACATTTTTTTTATACATCCAGCAAAGTAGCAGACAGCGTGTTGTGCGTCGTAACTCAACGCCGCGAGTTATCTTATCCGATTGCAGATTATAATAATAATTTAAATATCACATTTAAAGTCAAACGCAATCATATAACACGACGACGGCTTCACTTATTATAATGTGATTTTACATCTCTGTTTGTTTTTCTATTAAACTTATGTGCTTTCTCTCAGCCAATTTTACTTAGTACGTGATCTCACGTAGCCCTAAATGGTGCTGTTACCCAACATTTGACATTCGCTTAAATTGCCGGTTCGAATCCACGCTATTGTTTTTCTCACACGATCTGAGACTGAGGCAAATAACTGGGTGATGGTGTAGCCATATTGGTACCAATTGTGGTCTACCGCGTGGTACAGGGAACGACGAAATGGTCCTAATTTTTGTAACTTTTCATAGATATAATATTTTTTTGAAAGATATTTTTTTAAGATATAAATTATAGTCGTGGCCAGAGAGGCCAGCCGTGGCGCAGTGGCACAAAGTGTAACTGTAAAACCGACTGGTTGTGGGTTCGATCCCCACTCGAGGAGATGAAATATTTACTTAAATTTATATTTCCATTTCTTCGCTCTGGTTTCGAGGCAAAGCGCGGCGTTGAGTTCGGCCACTCAACACGCAATGCCTCCAGAATTTAGCGGAGTATCTTAACACAAGATTCCCTCTGCCTACCCTGCTGTCTGCGAGATACAGCGTGAAACTGAAAAAAAATATATAAATGTATTTTTGGTTATGTTTTACTATATTTGTAATAATTTAAATATAGCTTCCATTTTAAGTGGAAAGTTTAGGGACTCTACATAGAGTATATATTAGTTATTCCTTTTTTAACATATTGATTTTCGGTTACAAGACAAAGCGCAAAGAGTTGAGTGTTGAGTTGAGTTTAATTGTGAAATAGCAAGTCTTAAGTCTACGTTCCCATTGCGTACCTTGCTATACGTGGGGTACAGGATGAAAAAAAAAATCTGTTAAAATAAAATAAAATTAAAATAAAATCTGTTAATAAGAAAAAATCCGTTAACAGTATGTAAAAAAGTGATTTCCTACAAAATCTTCTATAAAAAAAATATCGCAAAAAAAACCCCCGACTTACACAATCATGTCTTTTGATACCTCTATGGTACTTATATGTCAATTTACCCCGTGGCTTATTGTTGGTAGCTGTATAGTAGTATAGAGCGCCTCCTTTGTAACATTCCTGTGTAGATTGGCTCATGGTGAGGGTAATCGCGGGATTGTTTCACGATTTAGATTCCTAGTCGGTAGTACTATATTATTGCGGCAAATTGGCCATCATTGACGCCTCGTTGCTTTGGTAAAAATATTTAAGAAATGTCAGAATTAGAAAAAATATTATATTTGTATTTTTAATAATTTTAAACTGTTCCTCACTAAGAAAAGAAAAATACTTTTTTGAAACGTATTAAAGTTTGAACGTAGCGGGATTTGAACCCGCGGTGTTGGGAAACCGTCCGTCCTTGAACGGTTCAAATCTCATTACGTTATAAAAAAATTATACGCTTCTAAAAGAGTGCTTGTTATATGTAAAAAAATACAGTATTACAATATTTTACGTTTCCGTCAAGTTTTTAAGAGGAGAAATAAAGAGAATATTATAATAATTCAATAATCGAACATAAAAAGGACTCTAGAATAGTTGAAAATAATAATAAAAATATTTTTATTGACAACATTCATGATCATATATTTTATGGTATTTTAGAAGTTAGTGACTATCCAGTGTAATAAGGTTTAGAAAAAAAATATTTATATTTATTTTTATTTTCATTAAAATCATTTTTTATTATTACGTTTAAGTTTTTTTATACATTTTAAGCGAAACTGTTTTAATCAAATTATATCATAGTGACTTATGGGAGAGATTTTGACTGATTTATGTGGTTCAAAACGTCGTGTTATCTAAAATTTTATTTACAAAATATATGTGTTTAAGTTCCGCCACTCAACACACAATGTCTTCAGATTTCGGCGGAAAATGGAAAGCAGAGTGTCTTTATACTAGGCTTTCTCTGTCTACCCCGCCACAAGCGAGACACAGAGTGAAGCTGAAAAAAAAGTGATTGATCCGGTTAAAATAGTTCAACTTAAGAATGTATGGGCATATCTTTTCTTTTATTATAAGAGATTATTTCAATATAATAAATACATGATTTATAATATCATCAAAAAGAAATACGTTCATGGACAGTATTTTTATTTTTTTTTATCAGCTTTACGCTGTTTCCCGCACACTGTAGGGTCGGCAGAGGGACGGAGTGTCTTAACACTAGGTTAGTGTTAAGACACTAGGTTCCCCACTTTCTGCCGAATTCTGGAGGCATTGCGTGTTGAGTGGAAGAACTCAACGCCGCGCTTGTCCTTGACACCAGAGCGAAGAAATGGAAAATAAATTTAAGTAAATATTTCATGTCCTCGAATGGGGATCGAACCCACAACCAGTCGATTTTACAGTCACACTTTGTGCCCCTGCGCAACGACTGGCCTCAATAATATAATATGTTCATGGACATGAGCATATTATATTTTTTTTTCTTATAAATAAATGATCTATCTTTTTACAGTAGCGTTGACTCTACGCAATTGATTCTGTGACAATATTACAGGGTTCTCAAACCTTAAGTAACCAAGTTTAGTAGATATTGAACTTACGACAAATTTATAATTTAAATGTTTTCAAATTAAAAAAATATATATATTTTTTCAATATGCAACGTGATTTATTTTAAGTAAAATATTTCATATTTTTCATCATAAATATGAAAATAATTTAAATAACAATGAAAGGCTGATGAATGATACAATAGTTTTTTACATTTCTATTTTAATAAAACACTATTGATATTTAATGATTTGAGTCCAGTTACTGACTGTAAGCGCGAGAGGTTGTGGATTCGATTACCTCTCGAGGAAATGAAATGTTTCTGCGGCGTTGAGTTCTGTGTATCAACACACAATACATCCAGAATTGAATGAAAAAGAGGTAGGTACCTAGATTCCTTCTGCCTACCTTGCTACTGGTGGGATACTGGTTGAAGCTTAAAATTCTATTCATATATTTAGTATCTACCTATTGAAAGTTTGACTACCACTGTTAATATTGTCCTATCATCATTCGTTCAGAAAATACAGGACCAAATGAAAGTCAATGGAAAACGTGAGTACACTCACGCACAAATAAACTACATTGTTTCGATGAAACTAAAAAAATATATTTTTTCAATCGCAAATATAGTTCTATTTTTAGGATGTACCTATATAGATAGGTTTGTCGAAATTATTACATTTTTATTATTAAAATAAAAATGTAATAATTTTGACATACCTACATACATAAATCCTACACCTATATTTCTTTCGTATATTCCATCGTTTAATTTAAGCGGTGGTTGTGAGTTCGATCCAACTCGGGGAAATTAACAAACAAAGACACGAATGAATTGTCTCGAATCAAAGCTGAAACCAGAGTAGGGAGTGTCTTATCACTACATCCTATCTCATTCTACTATAAAAGAAAAAAAATCCTATCTAAAAAATCATTCCATCCATACATCGAAGCATCGTGTCGAGATCGCCATAATGACACCGCCCGTGCACCGTACTCCGTACGACGAGACGAGACGTGCGCAAACAGCCCCCGCCACTTTTCTACGCGAATTCACTTAATGACAGCAATGATTCCACCATACGTGAGCAAATCTACAGAAATCATTATGTTGGACGCTACTGGATATGAAATTGACTCTAAATTGACGCACTTCCAAAGCTCAGTTGTAAGGTTCATCAAGGTTTAAGCGTTTTCTCTGCTTATGGCTGCTTTTTTTGTAAATAAATTGCAATAGATAGGTTATAGGAATATTTCAATGTGGTTATAAAGGTATATGAGAAAAATTGGTTCTTTTGTTGTATTATTTTTGGATTATATTATAGACTTTTGACAAAAGTTATACTGTAGAGCATTGTTTGAGTTTTATGTTGTTGTTACTATGTTTATCTTCTATTAATATTTATTTTCGTGAAAAAATAAATATAACTTACTAAAGCCATAGAAAATTAATAGACAGTCAATATTAATAAAATATAATAAAATAAAATATAATAACTTATAAAACAAATTTGGATTGGGACCACAGAAATCAAATAAACCCTTTCCTGCAATTCATCAAGAAACGGAAGTATCTTAATGGAATTGGAGTGCTTTAACACTAAATTCCCAATTTCCCTCTGCCTACCCTGTTGTATGCGGGATACAGTGTGAAACCAAAAAAAATAAGCTTATAGAATGCTGTGAATATATACATATAGGTTTATCTAGAAATAGAGCCGGTATAAATAAGGCCGGTCGTGGCGCAGAGGCACAAAGTGTGACTGTAAAATCGACTGGTTGTGCGTTCGATCCCCACTCGAGGAAGTGAAATATTTATTTACATTTATATTTGCATTTCTTCGCTCTGGTGTCGAGGCAAAGCGCGGCGTCGAATTCCGCCACTCAGCACGCAATGCTTCCAGAATTCGGCGGACGATGGGGAAGGGAGAGTCTTAACACGAAGTTCCCTCTGCCTACCCTGCTGTGTGCGGGATACAGCGTGAAGCTGATAAAAATCAATAATTTAGTTACGAAGATACAAACCTACGTTCATCAAAATATTTAATACGACGTGTTACTCAATTTATATATACACAATAATGACAAAGTCTGTCTGCGACCTACGTACGTGAACCAATCAATACTACGTGGCCAAATAGTCATCGTTGCGATGGTAGAGTCCTTACAAATTACTGTCGACGCCATACTATCTATGTATAGTGGATTTTGTATACAAAATTTAAATCCATATGTACCTACGTTCAATATTAATTATGTTGAAAAAAAATATATATTTAATTTAATGTGCGAATGTATTTTTTATATTTACCTGAAAGTACATCTTCTCGGTTTGATAAACATAGTATGGAGAATTTGTAAGGTAGAGTAGTATTGTAAAATGCACGAATTGATTTTTTAGCTGTACTGTCACCTCGTCCACTGTCATCGACCTGATGATGTTTATGTGACGTTCCTTCTGTATCATCAAGACTGTGTTTTCGCAAAGGTCAATTGAGCCTCTCTCTCTGTCTCTCTTAGTACTCTTGCTTCAAAAGTATTTTCGTCATTATTGGATCACTCATTATTTGGACTTGTCTTGGTATGGGCACATGGAATAAAGAAATCGTCTTAATTTTAATGAAATTTGGATTTTTTTGTGAAAACGGAAATAGAAAACGCAGCGTGAGCTCTCCTAAAGCACATTATATCTTATAATAACAAACACAACAACACTTACGTAGATATATGCAAACTAACGTACAAACAGATTAGATTAAACTACTTGACGCGACATGCCCAAAACGCATCCAAGCGTCACCAATACCGTGTGCACCGACGCGTGTACCCACCACCCCTAATGCAATTGCACAAAGGTCCTCATCCTCAATATGCATAGCCCAAATATTTGCTAAATGATTAAAAGTCAAAGCTGTCCTGCCTCAGGCTACCGCATGGAAGCAGTTCTGATCTGAATAATATTAGTCGAGCGGATTTTCTAAGTGAAAGATCATAGGATGCTGGTCGTCGCTACGAGTCACTGTGGGGGATGGGGTGGGCGTGCGACATTGTTTCCAGTTCTGTTTTGTTATTTGAATTCCTCAGTTCGTTGTTTATGGTATGTAATTGGTTAATTATACTTGATTATTCTTATATTTTTAGCTTCAGGCTGTATCTCGAATGCAGCAGGATAGGCTGAATGAGTCTAGTATTAAGACACTTCGTTCCAAGTTTTTTTTCTATTGTGTGTATTGAGTGGTGAAACACAACGCATCGCTTTGCCTCGACACCTAAGTGAAGAAATAAAAACATTAAATATTTAATTTCCTCGAGTGGGAATCAAACACACAACCTGCAGTGCGTTTGCAGTTTGCACACGCTTGTGCCCTTGCGCCACGACTGACCCCTATCTTTCTTTCAAATGTCTAATTATTTTCCTACTGGAATGAATATTTATATTTGACAATTCTTATTGTAGATTCTTTAAACAGGGAATTAAAAATATTTTCTATAAAATAATATAAACAATACATTGTTTATAAAATGAAAGAAAAATTACCCTATTTTAAAATCAATATAAAAGTAGTATGAAAGTTCTTAAAGTTGAACCAAAGTTTTCTTTTCTCCTTCTCTTTCCTGTAATATTAGGATTACTATTAGCGCAGTGTACAGATACAATAATAAAATCGAATTTATTTTCCAGGCCAGTCGTGGCGCAGCGGCACGAAGTGTGACTGTAAAACCGACTGGTTGTGGGTTCGATCTTCATTCGAGGAGATGAAATATTTACTTACAATTATATTTCTATTTCTTCGCTCAGGTGTCGAGGTAAGCGTCGAGGTAAGCGCGGTGTTGAGTTCTGCCACTCAACACGCAATGCCTCCAGAATTCGGCAGAAAGTGGGGAACGGAGTGTCTTAACACTAGGTTCCTTCTGTCTACCCTGCTGTGTGCGGGATACAGCGTGAAGCTGATTTGATTTTGAATTTATTTTTATTAATATTTATAAAATTTAAAAATTATATTACGCCAAAAACTTTGGATATTCAAAATTAATTCACATTTCCTATAAAAGGCTAAAATCCCTTTAAGTATTCAAACCAACGACCATCGCAGCAAGAACTCTTTATTCATTTATTTTAAGCCATATTTTGACACGAAATATTATTTGCAATTAAAAATAACGATAATTATTAAAAAAAACACGATCCTATCATGTTTCAGAAGCGGCTTAAAGTCTCGATGCTGTCGTTTTAAGAAATTAATCTTTAAGCCTCTTATATACGAATATACCGTGTATGAAGGAAGTACTTACGTATAAAAATATGCTATATTTATTATATTTGATATAAATGACCTTGAACTGTATTTATTTTATATGTTTGTTTTACAGTGGGTAAGTGTCAGACTATTAACGTGGGTAGTGGGTTCGTTTAAATTATTTTCGTTTCCGTAAAGTTACTTTTTCTAATATTTTAATTATTTAAATATATGTGTAAATTAAAATAAAACACATTTGTTGTTAATTGTTCTTCCATATATAGGAATCTATAAGTAAAATAAAAAAATAAAAAATAATAAAAATCAGCTTCACGCTGTATCCCGCACACAGTAGAGTAGGCAGAGGGAACGTAGTGTTAAGCAACTCCAAATTCTGCAACACGCAATGTGTTGAGTGGCGGAACTTAACGCCGCGCTTGCCTTGACACCAGAGCGAAGAAATGAAAAAATAAATTTTAATAAATACTTAATTTCCTCTGGTGGAGATCGAAGCCACAACCAGTCACATTTACAGTCACACTTTGTACCTCTGCTACTATATACATTATATACCTACTTCTTTTCGGCAGTTTGTTTATATATAAAAAAAATATCACAAAAAATTGATATATTTATCCAATGACAGTACAAGCACACAAACTCTCACAGCGTGCCCGTAAACCAATTGGTAGCCAGTTCAAAAGATCAAAGTGACGCGAACGATCGTAAACTTACACGATACGTCCCGAATCGATGTTAAATGTTTTAATGAAATCTTAATTTCCTCACAAAAATCCGTACCGAATGGCAACAATATAAACAGTATGTAATTCCCATAAACATTATAGTTTATTATTTGATCGAGTTTGTTTTGACGTTACGCCGATAATGGCGCTATTACATACATACATTTCGATTTTTTTATTTATTTGTAATCAGCTTCACGCTGTATCCCGAACACAGCAGGGTAGGCAGAGGGAACCTAGTGTTAAGACACTCCTTTCCCTACTTTCTGCCGAATTCTGGAGACATTGCGTGTTGAGTGGCAGAACTCAACGCCGCGCTTAGAAGCGACACCAGAGCGAAGATATGGAAACACAAATTTAAGTAAATATTTCATCTCCTCGAGTGGGGATCGAACCCACAACCAGTCGGTTTTACGGTCACACTACAGGCTCGACTTGTTTTCTATGGCGGTGGTGACAACGGATATAAAAGTAATAAGCTAAAAAAAAATAATTGAATTTATTTTACAGTTGCCACAGTGTTTTCTTATTCACAATTTTTTTTTGGTTTATAAAAATAAAAATATATATCTTAAGGAAATGAATAAATAAAAACATATTTTTTCAAGATACATTTACATCACATCTTTGCAGAATAAATAAAATATAAAAGAAAATATAAAAAATTGCAACATTTTCTCGCATAATATTAAATTTAAGTGACTTCATTCATATGAACTTGAATTAAATGACGTGAATAATTCTTTTTAATACAAAAAAAAAACTAAATATAAAAAATATAATTCAAATCAAAAAATCACCCAGCCACTTCACTAACGACAACAACTGACAAAACAAAAGAACTAACAAACAAAAGGTGAATAAAACTGAGCAACCCAATCGTGTTCAAGTGAAACAATGAACCAATTACTACGTCCTCGAGCGTTCCCGTAATCCCGGGAACGGTATAGGGAAACAATAAAAAAGCGCAATCCCCCGGGATTGATACTAAAAGATTTTTAGGGGAGAAGTATTAAGCGTGATACTTTGTTCTTTTAAACGGCTTGCTTTGTTAATGCGATGAAAGCGACCTCTTTTTGGCAGTTTTTTATTTAGACTAAACTGTTTTTTTGGGATTGGTGCTTAAATCTTATATCTAATAGGGTTTAGGATCATATAGGTATTTTTTGATGTAAAAGGTCTTTTTTGGCCGTATACGACAGACCGGGCGGAGAGAATCTAGTGTCAAGACACTCCGTGTACACATTTTATTTATACACTAATTTCGTCAGAGTTTGATCCTCACTCGGTTAAATGTTAATATTGAAGTAATTTTCAGTAGTCTGTGGTAAAAAAAGGAAAAGTAGGGCTTTAACTTCCTTCACCTAACACGCAGTACCTCGAATTCGGACAGCAACTGAAAAACGGAGTGTTACGCGAGATAAAGCGTGAAGTCGAAAAATAAACAATTATTCATACAAATTAAAAACAACAGCTAACGAGACACTTGACGAATTAACAAGACAATCTCAAGAGGATATCTACATTTTATCAAAATAAAAAACAGGGGAGCCGGTATTACGCTGCCGGCGTCTCAATGTGACAGATTAGCGACTAATTTCCTCTAAATGGATATCTCAGGGACTTTTTTTTCCCTTTTTCCTGGTGAAATATGGAAGTCATCGCTTGTTCTTGTGATAAAGATTGGAGGGTCGAAATGTTTGACATAAATTGTGCCGGAAGGTCTTTTTTTATTTAGGCATAATAGACGTTGAGGAAGTTTTAAAGCGATTTTTGGTCTTTTTACCGCTGTAAGAGATTTATGACTTTATTTTGATGTTTACACAATTTTTTTAATGTTATACTATTTTTGCTCTCTCTCTTTTTAGCATGCATTTTCCTATTGTGTAACATTATCTATTTTTTGTTGTAAAAAAAATCTAAATCAGCTTCACGCTGTATACCGCATACTGCAATGTAAGCAGAGGGAATCTACTGTCAAGACACTTCGTTCATCACTTTCCGCTGAATTTTTAGAATTTTTTTTATTAAAAATGATCAGTACTTACATTCACTAGTCACAGTTCACTAAGGTACTAGTGACCTATTTCATTAAATATGGCAAAAGCTGACTAAAATAATCTGAAAGTCATTAAAACATTTTTTTCCAATTTGTAATGTTCCCCAATATCAGTGCAAAAAATGACCACAGCTGGTTTTATTTCTGTAAAATGACTGAATAATTACAACATATAACGTAGATTTACAAAAAATGATGTTTGTATTGTATACGAGTACATACAACAATACAAACATCATTTTATATGTAGCGTATAGTCATTATTAACATTTTTTTTTCGTTATTTTTCATTTTAGTTGAGGTACTTTTTATTGAGGTATTTTTTTAGATTGAAGCTCGTGTCTGTCATAGAATGCTTAAATTTTAATATTTCACAGGTAAATCAGCTTCACGCTGCATCCCGCACACATTACGGTAGGCAGAGGGAACCCAGTGTTGAGACACTCCGTTATTCGCAGCATTCTACGAGAACGTAAATGCGATGGTTTTCTACTCTGAGGAATGATATACTATATAGAGTAATATACAATATATNAAGTGTGACTGTAAATCGACTGGTTGTGGGTTCGATGCCCACTCGAGGAGATGAAATATTTACTTAAATTTATATTTTTATTTCTTCGCTCTGGTGTCGAGGCAAAGCGCGGCGTTGAGTTCTGCCACTGAACACGCAATACCTCCAGAATTCGGCAGAAAGTGGGAAACGGAGTGAACACTAGGTTCCCTCTGCCTACCCTGCTGAGTGCGGGATACAGCGTGAAGCTGATAAAAAAATTATTAAAAAAAATCGATTTTAAACATCCACTTCCTTCACATCACTTCTGTATTTAGCAGGTAAGTAAATGTGTTTTTTTGATGATTCTATTTGCAAGACAATTCCTTACTTACTGTTGGCACATTCATATATCATTTTATTTTATTTCATAGTTTTGTTGTCTTGATTTAAAGCGAAATACAACAGTTCGTTTATTTTATTATACATTAATTTAAAATTTAGGAAAAATATATATATTAGGACAGCCGTGTGACTGCAAACACGATAGGTTATGGATTCGATTCCCACTCGAGGAAATTATTTTTTTAAATATTTACTCTGCCTACCCTGCTGTGTGCGGGGTACAGCGTGAAGCTGATTTTTTTATTTTTTATGTATTTAATACTTTTACTATAATAACAATCACATATATTTTGTAAAATATAACTGAACTAAAAATATAAATATATCGTTTTCTTTTTAAATTAAGCATATTGTAAGCAATGACAAATAATTGATAATCTAACCAACCAAGGGTTACAAAACCCAGGATGCACTGGCCTCTCTGATAACCAGAGCGCGACAACCGTACTCATCGTTACCGAGGTGCCAGTGTTACTTGAACTTCGCGTTTATTATGCTCTTAAGGTATAGCTGGTATTTTTTTAGCTCCATCCTGTAACATAGCGTGATAGGCAGAGAGAACTTGGGAATCTAGTGTTTAGACAGTCTTTCCCCAGTTGCCGCGGAATTCTCGAGGCACAGCATGTTGAGTTAGGGAACTCCGCCGCGTTTTGTCTAGTTACCAGTGCGAGAACAGGAAAATATTATTTATTTCATTCAAATTAGTGAAAATCAAACCCACAACCATCGCGTTTACAATCATACGCGTGTGCCCTTCCGCCATAACTTCCGCTAGTTTTAAATATTTTTTTTCACAATTTTACTACTTTTTTTTATTTCACAGTAGACAAAGAAAATCAAGTGTCAAGGCACTGCGTTCCTAACTTTTTTTTAGTAGTGTTGTTTTTAGCAGTAAGAGCCTCGTCTTGATAACAAAATATTATTACCCACTATCCATCCAATGCGGATTGCTATAGTACCATTTTTTTGTAAAGAAATATTATTTTTTCACAGTGTTTTTGGTTTCATTGTTACTTTCTTTATAGCGTAGGTTAGAATCTTCCTTCAGTAAACCAAAAAAAAATGGTTGTGAGGGAGAGTGGGACAGAGCCTGGTTGTAAACGCGATGGTTATGGATTTGAATCCCAGTCGGAATAAAAAAATATTTTAATTTTCCCATTATGGTATGACATTGGGCTGCATAGACATAGATTCCGCCAATCAATATGCACTGTCTGGAATTCGAACAGGAATTGGAAAACTGAATCATGTCACTAAGTTTTCTCTGTCTACCATTTTATATGTAAGTTACAACGTGAAGTTAAAAAACAAGTAAGTGGGTCTCGCGCACGAACGGTTGCCTGTCATTATTGATAAGAACGGCGGTAAAAAGCGTTTTGTATAGTATGGGAGCCCCCTAAAAATTTTATTTTATCATGTTTTTTAGTATTTGTTGTTATAGCAGCAAAATATCTGTGAAAATTTCGTATAGACAACTGTCACGGTTCATAAGACAGCCTGGTGATAGACGAACAGACAAACGTACTAATAACAGGTTCCCATTTTACCCTTTGGGTACGTAACCCTAACAGATAGTACGTATTTTAAAAAAGTTTTCTTTTACTATCATATCAACGATGTCAGGGCGAGGGTCTCTAATAAACTGGTAGCGGGTTGCGAAAATTATTTAACAAGTGAATGTAGTATTTTATTGCCTTGTTGGATGCAGAGTACGAATTAATGTAGTATAGCGTTAGTCTTGAATTTATATTAAAATGCGAAATTAAATTATACGAATTTAGTTCTTAAATATTATAGAATATGGGTGATTATTGAATAGTTGTATTTTTTATCTAAAATAATGTAGCTCAGTGTATTCATATTTAATGAATAAATGAATTGTTTTAATGTCGATATGGATGATGTAAGGAATTTATTTAAATTTATATATGATTTATTTAATATTTCGGTTATGTGATATATATATATATATATATATATATATATATATATATATATATATATATATATATATATATATATATATTTGTATTATCTGTATTTTCTAATATATATAAGTGACCTTTTAATGGTTTCCTTTAAGATGTGATGTAGATCGCTTGTGGCCGTATAAGTATTATTATTATCATTATTAGCTGTACCTCAAAATTAAAAATCAGCTTCACGCTTTACCCTGTACACAGCAGGGTAGACAGAGGGAACCTAGTATTAAGACATTCCGTTGCCCACTTCTTGCCGAGTTCTGGAGGCATTGCGTGCTGAGTGGTAAAACTCAACGCCGCGCTTTGCCTCGACACCAGAGCTAAGGAATGGAAATATAAATGTTAATCAATATTTCATTTTCTTGAGTGGGGACTCAAACCCAGAATCAGTCGATTTAACAGTCAAACTTTGTGCCCCTGCGCCACGACTGGCCACATTAACTCTATCTCTTATTAGAGATTTTTAGACAATTTAAACTTTTTTACTACTTAGTTGTATATGTAGTTAGGTTGTGAGTTCAATCCTATTTAGAATAAATTCATAATTTAACAAAAAAAAACATACCGTACGGTCACACAATACGAAACGTCATTAAAATAGAACTCTTCTTTTCTCTAAGAATATATAACGGATCTTACCACGTATACAATTATGTATTCAATCATTATTATTTAATGAAACACTTGATATTTTTTAAGGTTCTAAAAAAAATATATTAACAAAAAAAATATTAACTGAAAATAATTTGAATAATATTAAAAAAAAATACTAAATATAATTTCAATGTCATAAAAGCTTATTTTGAGTAAAGTAAAAAAAAATCTCGCTGAATTTATTCTGATTCTTCTCAGGTTTGATGCAATAACTTTAGTGAACTGGTGANTTTATATTTCCATTTCTTCGCTCTGGTGTCGAGGCAAAAAGCGGCGTTGAGTTCTGCCACTCAACATGCAATGCCTCCAGAATTCGGCAGAAAGTGGGGAACGGAGTGTCTTAACACTAGGTTCCCTCTGTCTACCCTGCTGTGTGCGGGATACAGCGTGAAGCTGATTTTTTTTTTATAAAAATTTGAACATAGTGGGTTTTGAACTCGCGCCCCTTGGGTTTCCAAACGTATGGCTAATATGAAATAAATATAATATAGAGGATAATTAAGTTTTGAGCAACTGAAACAAATAGTATTAGGAAACATTTAATCAATTACAATTATAAATGGTTTGTCGGTCGGTACACGCGGTGACACTCGCCGCGGGCGACGGGCGACGGGTTTGATGTCCTGTCAGGGTATAACGTATTCTGTACTGTGAATGTGGTTGACAGTAATAGGTTGTTTTGATTTGTGTGCATTGCTTTGTATTTGTGTGTGAATTTGTTTGTATGATTTTGTATGTAGACTATTGGGGTATAGTGCTTATTGGTTGTTTCGGTTTTCATTTCAGTTGAGGTAAGGGTTATATGAGAAATGTTTTGTATGTCTTCGTTATTTCTAGACCAAGATCTGTGAGAAATTTCTCTGTTGTATACAGAAGTACCTATGTACTTTTTTTAGACGAGGCAAAGTGCGATGTTGACTTCTGCCAATTAAAACGTAAAGCAATTAGTCGGCGGAATATGGGAAAAAACACGTATCTTAATGGGAACAGAGTGTCTTACTATTAACTATTAAGAGTGTCTTACTGTAACTATTCCCGGATTCCCTCTGCCTACCCTTCTATACAGGATATAGCATAAATCTAAAGAAATATCAGTTATATTTATCATACAATAAATAATAAATATAACAAGTATTTTTATATAAATGAAGATGTATGGTATTTAATATAGGTATTTCTTTAAAGACTGTATAGGTAGGCATATCATCAACACAGAGGTCTACTGTATTAACATCACATGTGCGATTAAGTGCGACGTTGTGAACGAAACACAATAATATCTCTTAAAAATAAATAAATCAGCTTCACGCTGTATTCCGCACACAGCAGGGTAGGCAGAGGGAATCTAGTGTTAAGACACTCCGTTCCCCACTTTCTGCCGAATTCTGGAGGCATGGCGTGTTGAGTGGCAGAACTCAATGCCGCGGTTAACCTCGACACCAGAGCGAAGAAATGGAAATATAAATTTAGGTAAATATTTCATCTCCTCGAGTGGGGATCGTACCCACAACCAGTCGGTTTTACAGTCACACTTCGTGCCGCTGCGTCACGACTGGCCTCAATATCTCTTTATAGTTGAAATTTTACCAACTCAGATTTTTTACGTTTACAGCTATCTCAGCAACAATATTCGTTTTTTTATTAAAAAAAGTAACAATAATTTTCACAAATAATACATATATAACTTTATTTTAAAGGTATTTTAGTTCAATTTCGCAAAAAAATATTTAATACCTTAATTTTTACATAAAAAATAACTAAACTAAATCGAACCTTATTATACACAAATTAAGGATGATAATGATATTACAAAATATCTTCAAATGCTGCGCCTACGCAAGTCAACAGGTCTGTAAGATCTTATTGCGGGCTTTATTGTGATATCTTCGCGTTTTTATACGTGGGTAATCTTTTAAAGGAATTCTGTTTTATTGATTTTTTTATGTGAAATAAAAAGATGGTGCTTCCGAAGTGATTTGATTGAAATTATTTTAGTTTAAATTAGATTTGGATATTACTATAATTAATAACTAAAATAAATCGCGAAAATACTTTCCGTGGATCCTATAGTTCGGTAATCAGGTCGGCAACATACCTGTAGTTCCTTTGGTGATCACTTGCCATCAAGTGACCCGTACGTTTATTTCCCTTGGGTTTTTTTCGAAAAGTTAAAATTTATAGATATTTCATAGAAAAAAATTGTTTTGAACTTAATTTGTCGTTAATTTCATAAAAGAGGAGTGCATACGCCCGCAAACTTAAATTTGTTTCTTTTTATAAGTTGTATATTCTGTTGACCATGCTCCATTTACAATTCTTTTAAAAAATATGCAAAATTTTTTAAAAATTTAAAATTGGCTTTATGTCAATCAATTAAACCGTAAAATTTAAATATTTTAAATTAACAACAAAAACATTAAACAGGAAATTAAACCTACCATATCCTCCAAACTCATCAATCCTTTCTAACAACATATATTTTCATACAACAACTTAATTATTCAACATAAAACGACAACAACAACCAACGTACAGTCACCACCGCCGTCAAACGTCAATATATACCTATTTTGATGTAATAAACCTCTTTATTAGCTACCTCGTTACGACTGTCCCTCTCATTTACAATCTCTAATGACACCCGGAGTTGTGTTCTCGGAAGATGACAGCCTCCACCGTCCCCCAATAAAACCGTAAAACTTATTTAATTCTTGCTATAAACTTTGATTATCTAAGGTTTTTCGTATGGATAAATGTGTAAAATACGTTATTTACTAAGAAATAAGATATAAATTTGTATATTTTTAAAATTATTCATTGATATTAGAAGTTTGTTAAGATTTTCTTCGACAAGTTATTTGGAAAATATTTGAAATTGCATTTAAATCTTATTTCTATATTAATAAAGAATAGTTTTCCTTGATTTTTTACTGAAGGATAGGATCGTGTTAAAATTGTGGTTTGGATCCGTCTCGTTAGCGACAGAATCCTGATCGAGTTTAGGGTGTAAGAGATCACGGTTTACGTATAGATAATAATAGATTTTTAGAAGTGATACGGCCGCTTCTCACGGCTGCCAATTGCTTTATAGGATTGTGCGCGTTTGATTGAAGTTTTACATCTCTATTAAATAAGGATAGGTTTCTTGTGGAAAAGCTAGATAGATGTGTGTTAAATTGAGAAATATTGCGTTTTTTCTTTATTTTTTGATATTTGGAGACCTATTTGTGCATTGAGTTCTGTCACTCACTACGTGATGTTTGAAATTCCGGCGGAAAGCATAGAATTAAATATCTTGATAGATACTAAGATTTATTTGCTTACTTATGTTGACGGATAAAACGTAAAATGAAAGTAAGTAAAAGAAAAGGGAATTGAAAATAGAAGAATAAAAACTAGTAGTATAATAGTTCTCTATTCAATTGATATATTTCCTGTTTTTAAATTTCATTTACTAAAACAACAAAATTTTATATTTCGGATATAATTATTTTATAAAGTAGGTACCTGAATAAGTGTATATTTGTGCCACTCTGTATTCAGCACATAACAGGCTAGACAGAAGGAATCAGGGTGCCACTACTGTTCCCCACTTTTTGCCGAATTATGGAGTCATTGGGTGTTAAACGGCGGAACTATAAACGCCGCGCTTTGCTTCGCTACTAGACCGAGGAAAATATTAAATATTTCATTTCCTCGTGTTAGAATCTAACCCACAATCTGTCAAGTTTACAGTTGCACACTTGTGCCACTGCGCCACGACTGGCCTCATATGGTATGACCAAACTGGCATTTTTTCATATATTCAACATTATGCGTCAAGAGTTACAACCAGGCCGAAAGGGCCTCAGAGCAGACCATCTCGTACAGTCTCGCTCCTCACAACTACACCACAACGGCGTAAAAGAATAAAAATCGAAATGTGCTCACCATATTTGTTCATGTACAGACCACCCACACTGCAGAAATAAACGCCGCGTTTTATGGCGATGATAATAAACGCGTATTTACAATGGGCTGTGCGCGTTGTTCTTGTCAACCGGCGGCCAAGCAGATGGCGGCAGTTTTATACTTTAATGGGGATGTACATACATACATATAATTATTTAATATTATTTAGATATTCAATGTTTGCTTTGTGCTGGCGCCGCGTCTGCGACGTGTAATATGCGTCTCTTATTTGTTTGTTAATTTGCGACAAATAAAACGAGGCCAGTCGTGACGCAGGGGCACAAAGTGTGACTGTAAACGAGTCTGGTTGTGGGTTCAATTTCCACTCGAGGAAATGAAATATTTACTTAAATATAAATTTAAAAAATATTTTATTTGATTAATTTGACAGTCAATCAAATGAACCAACAATCAACAAATATTTAAAAAGCAATGATCACTCTACAAGAATATATGTATAATTAAATAAAAAAATATATAGCTTCACAATGTATTCTGTATATACTACAGAACTACGTACCTCTGCCAACCCTGCTATGTGGTGCAGAATACAGTCAATCTTTCTTGTCTCAATCTTTCTGCCCAATTCCCGAAACATTACACTGTGTGTCGCGAACCTCAACGCCGCACTTTGTCTTATTACCAGAGTGAGACCCATAACCGTCTCCTGGACAGTCAAGTGATGTGTCGCCGTGTGCTGTGCATAATGCTATACAACTCCACAACCGTCTTTAAAATAAAAAATATATATAAATATAATAATAAGAGGCCAGTCGTGGCGCAGTGGCGAAGTGTGACTGTAAAATCGACTGGTTGTGGGTTCGATCCCCACTCGAGGAGATGAAATATTTACTTAAATTTATGTTTCCATTGGAGAACAGGGTGTCCTTAACACCAGGTTACCTCTGCCTACCCTGCTATGTGCGGGATACATCGTGAAGCAAAAAAAAAATCATCAAATTCGAACCTACAGCCATTGTATTTAACAACGACTACTAATTAAACACACGAGCTGCACCACCAGCGCACCTATCGCTGTTTTTTTATTCAAATCTAAATATCACAATAATTTATTCCAATCAAAGCAGTTTTATTTCACAGCGAGTACCTACATTGCGTCATCTCTAACTTATATATAATTATTATATAGCAATTAATGTCAAAACGGTCTGTTTAGAGACAAATGAACAAAGAAGTTAACTCATTAATCATATAAATCACATTTGAGAATGATTGAAGGCGACCTCGGGTGTTTGGTTTTTTGTGTGCATGTCGCATTAGACTCGTGTTTGACTAGCCACTGCCCGTGGTTTCACCTGATTTTTATATAATCTGTATGAATTTTAATATTGTTATTATTAATGATAGCGATGTAAGAAGAAAGAGGAAGGACGCCGGTCGTGGCGCAGGGGCACAAAGTGTGACTGTAAAATCGACTGGTTGTGTGTTCGATCCGAAATCCAGGAAGTGAAATATGTATTTACGTTAATATTTTTATTTCTTCGCTCTGGTGTTGAGGCAAAGTGCAGCGCTCAGTTCCGCCACTCAGCACGCAATGCCTCCAGAATTCGGCGAGCGGCGAAAGTGGGGAACGGAGTGTCGTAACACTAGGTTCCCTCTGTCAAACCTGCTGTGTGCGGGATACAGCGAGAAGCTGATATAGGAAGAAGTAGATTGATTTTTTTTATTGTAAATATTAATTTATTTCTTTTCTTTTCTTTTCTTCTGGTTATTTAGGAAAATTCAGCGTAAATCGTTATCGTATTTCTCTTGACTAGACTGTAAAAAATCTTATGTTATTACAATATTTATATAACTACTTGCAGTATATATAATTTGTATTCGGTCTGAAACCTATTTAAATTAGGTATCATTATTCAATATAGAAATTTAATACTATGCAAACAATTTGAAACAACTTCTAACTTACTTCCTTGTGCTACTTTGACCTCTCCTGTATTTAAAAGTCCAATCATGTTTACTACATTTCCTTTCAAAAAAGTATCTATAAAGAATAGAGAACGATACCTACATAACCGAAAAAATTAAAAAAAGCAACTTTTTTAATTAATTAAGATACTACTACATACATTATTTATATGGTTCTGCACTGAGTAGGTACATACTGCACTACATGTATTGTTTTGTCTAATTTTACATATCAATTTAAATGTTAAATCGATAATAATATTTTAAAGATTTTAAAGAGACTGAGGCCAGTCGTGGCGCAGCGGCACAGAGTGTGACTGTAAAACCGACTGGTTGTGGGTTGGATCCCCACTCGAGGAGATGAAATATTTACTTAAATTTATATTTCCATTTCTTCGCTCTGGTGTCGAGGCTAAGCGCGGCGTTGAGTTCTGCCACTCAACACGCAATGCCTCCAGAATTCGGCAGAAAGTGGGGAACGGAGTGTCTTAACACTAGGTTCCCTCTGCCTACCCTACTGTGTGCGGGATACAGCGTGAAGCTGATTTTTGAAAGAGACTAAAAGGTATAGATACTATAAATTAATAATATACTGTCTGTTCCCCATTTTCCACCCAGTTTTCGAGACGCGTACCTAGAACGATAAAATGAAAATAAGTCATTCAATTCACCTTGAGTGGGAATCAAATCCAAATCGATCACGTCTACAATCAGACGATGCGCCGCTGAACCACGACGGCCATGTCGACAGAATTATATTAAATGTAATAACAACATTTTATTTTATTTAACCTACGAGGTAGCTATCAATGGTTGAGGTATTGTATAACTTTGCAAATGTATAAGCAGTTAGTTGATGAGTTAACGATTAAACAATTGGCCGTTGTGCAATTTTACTGTTTTTAAATTAATAGCGCCCACGTCCAGTTTCACTTGCATAAACTGTTTTAAATTAAACTGTCAGCTTTAGTTTAAATATGTGAGATGGAAATAAATACCTACGTCTATATATAGGTATGGTATTTACGGTATTTTAACGCCGTAGGTATTATTCCGCTCATAGAAGGGTAGGCAGAGATAACCTGGGAACCTAGTTTAAGTTGCATTGCGTTTACGTCGCGAGCGTGTTGAGCTGTGGCCCTGCACGCGGCGCTTTGCTTCGCTAAAAGAGCGAGGAAATGGAATATTTGAAATGGAAATGGAACATGAAATGAAATATTTCATATTTCATTTCCTGGAGTGAGAATCGAACCCGCAACCTGTCGCGCTTACAGCTGCGCCACCACTGGCCGTTCCCACTTTCGACCTAATTTTCGCGACATTGCGTGACAAAATTCAACGCAACGCTTTGTCTTGTTACCAGAGAGAATAAGTTGAAATTATTTCACTAATACCACTATAAATAAATATCGATATATTAAAATAATACAATAATTTTCATAAAATGACATTTACCATCGATCTGCTACGACACGCGCGGCTTACAAGTATGTAGAGAGATGTCATATTTTGTCCATTCGCAAGTGTGTAAACGTATCGCAAGTAAGGCCTCCCACACACGGCGCGGACGTGTGACTGATTGTGAGTCAGTGTCGCAATACGCGTCGGCGCTACGTGGGTGGCCGTGATAAGCATCTAATTAAAACCTTTCTTGTCTATCTCTTTAGGCTTTCCATGCAAGAGGTTGTTTATTTGCTGGCAATGTACGTTATGTTTTTTAAGTTTTTGTGTTTGGTGTTAATGTCGTTTTTTTTTATTAAGAAAAATTAAATGTATATTAGTATAGGTATAAACACTAACAAAACTTTGTTTATTATTGACAAGGTACTATTTAATAAACGAAAGTAAAATTTTAAATTATATAAATTTTTCGTTTGACAAAATAAATTTATTTTTGTTTTATATATTTAATTACTAAGTAACTTTATAAATTATAAACTTAACTTAACTTAGCTTCACGTTTTATCCCTAGCGGGGTAGTCAGAGAGAACGGAGCGCCAAACGCTACAGTATAAATATAAAGTATATATATATAAGTATAGAAAGTAGTATTAACTTAATGATGTTGATATCAGTACAAGTAATATTACTTAGTAATTAAATTAGTATTAATATATCAAAATATTATTTAAATTTTGAATATACTTATTCCATATTTATATTAATAACAGAACAATAATTTTTAAACATTTTTAAAGTGTTATTCCGCCCTTAGGAAAGAAAAATATATACAAACAAAGCCATACGTTAATCAGAGCACTGGGTCTGTTTCTAAAGAGGCGCGGGTTCAAATTCCGCTACGTTAAATTTTTTTATACATTTCCTAATTAAGTACAATAAGTGTAATCACCCTGTATATACTTGTAATGTTATAGTTCTCAAGAACGTTTACCACACGCACGTTTGTATAACGCCTTACCGTGACAACGACATTATCCTATTCTCGATCGACAATTGTTTATTTTATAAACATTGCCTCCTACATAAAATTGAAGTTACTATTCAAAAAGCACACCACAACTCTTGCTACCTTACAATAAGTGCGATTTTCCCGTAAAATAATGTTTAACAGGTGGTATAGTAAGATTGTAAGCAGCTGAGGACACGATGTTTTGAATAGAGGTCAAAGACATGTCGATGGGAGAGTGCGGTGTGAGAAAATAGATTGTTTAAATTTGTATTGATTCCCCATCTGATGTCATGTGGCGGAAAAGAACACCGCGTTTTGGGGAAATGGAATATTTCAAATATCCTTCGGATAAGCATCGAACCCATAACCGTCTATTTCTAAGAGTAGTTTAAAATAATTTAAAAGTACGAAATCCTGATAACTCGCTTAATTCACAACGCACAAATGAAATTAAGAGCTTTTAAGATCTTTCATGTGAATAATATAAATTTCTACCTACTTTTGAAAAACTCCTAAAGTTGTTTTTTCTTTTAAATTCAAGCCAAAAAAAATAAAACAATAACTATTTTTTTTTCAATTAACATTTAACTCTACAACAGGCACTTGTAAAAAGGTATTGTAAAATATAAATAAGTTCTTTGATCTCTATCATCAAATTAGTCCCACCCCTGCGCTACGGCGCTTAACGACATGCGAACTGTGATTGTGACAAACTGACTGAATACAATACAAATTGTAAGTTAAAAGTAATTATTAAATTTTCTACTTTAAAAGATATGTTTAGGTGTTAATCTTTTTTAGCCATTTAACTTCAATTATATTTAGAAATATAGTCATCTTCGTTGAGGCCAGTCGTGGCGCAGGGGCTCAAGTGTATGCTCGACAGGTTGTGGATTTGATTCTCACTCGAGCTAATTAAATTTTATTTTCTCGTTCTGGTAACGAGATAAGGAAGCAAAGTGTGGTGGAAATCAACACGCAATCAGTCAAGAATTTGGAAAGTGGATAATGTTTAAATGGGAACGGAGAGTCCTAGGTTCCCAGGGTCTCTCTGGGGGGTCTCTAGGTTCCCAGGGTCTGCCTATCCGGCTTTGACACAGCGTGACGCTAAAAAATAAAAGATTAAAATCATACTAAAAATAGATTAAGGATTCAATAAGATACTTACAGGGAAACCACTCCCCTGAATCGCGGTGCCGACGACACGCGAACTTTGGGTTTGTTGTGACAGCGACTTGATATATACTTATTGACTTGACATCTTTTTTATTATCTACTAAAAATAACGATATTCTTAATATGTTGTTCTATTAGGTATCAATATTTTTTTTATTTAGTCGTGGCGCAGGAGCACAAGGTGTGACTGTAAATCGACTGGTTGTGGATTCCATCCCCACTTGAGGAAATGAAATATTTATTTACATTAATATTTTCATTTCTTCGCTCTGGAGTCGAGGTTAAGCGCGGCGTTGAGTTCCGCCACTCAACATGCAACGCCTCCAGAACTCGGCGGAAAGCGGGGAACGGAGTGTCTTAACACTAAGTTCCCTGTGCCTACCCTGCTGTGTGCGGGATACAGCGTGAAGCGGTTTAATTTTTTAAATATTTTTTTTCGCTAGAAAATATATAGTTATGGATTCGAACATTCTATGGAATTTATTCTATTCAAAATTCTTTCAATTTCCCGTGTTAGTGGACAAAGCGCTCTGGTAGACGAAGTGGTGAACTGGAAGCTGGACTTTCCTTAACTTGGATCTACATTAAAATCCAATACATTCCAAAAACCCTAAAAACTTAGACTGTAACATTCTTATATTATAAAAAAAAAAAACAAAAAAAAACCTTTATCCATAATGAAATTCAGTATTTTCTCCACATCGATGTTCCACACGCAAAGCCTTCGCTTTGTATACAACTTCCGGCGGCGCGCCATATCCGGTCAATGCGACCGGAAGTGAGCCGTTCCAGCTCCATGTCACCTTAAGTACGTGTTGTGATTGGTTGGATTTATGATCCTCGTGCTGCAAATTACTGTAATTGGTGTTCCTATTTACAATGTTTTACTTTGAAAACATTTATTATGATAGCACAGCTGATATTAAAAATGTTATATATACGTAGTGGACTGGCCTGACCCTATAACATAGGGTGAGACGAGTCGTGGCACAGAGGCACAAGTTGTGAGTTCGTTTCCCATTCGAGGAAATTAAATATTCAATATTTTCATTTCTTTGCTCTGGTGTCGAGGCAAAGCGCGGCGTTGAGTTCTGCCATTCAACAAAATGAAAATGTGAAACGGAGTATTTAATTAATATTAGGTTCCCTCTGCCTAACATGCTGTGGATACAGCGTGACCCCAATAAATCGAATAACAAAGTTAGTATAAAATTTTTATAGTCTCAAAATATATAGAAAGAAAAAGTATAATTTTATATATTATATGTGTAATTATTGAAAGAAAAAAAAAAACATTTATTTGATAGTACTTAAAAAATAAACTCATCAACGAATTAAAACCCAATTGGCATATAACCTATATAATATATAAAAAAAATATCACAAAAAAAAATGTCACCAATCCCCGTCACATGAGCTATATTCAAACTTAGGTACTTAGTGACGAATATACAAAAGTGACATGTTTTAAACTCACATGCTGGCATGTGGCTGACGTGCATACAGACTGCCTGACTTTATTTACAATATAAACAAATGGTTTCCACATGGCGATGGCGGACAGAATGACAAGGTCTTAGCTAACCAATATAACTTGGAACCTTTCGAGGGAACCTAAAACCTCCTTAAATAGGGTGTGGTAAGGGCGTGGTGGGTCAAATTAAAATGGTCAAGGTAGAGTAACTTGTGACACAATAAACAGGAGATTATTTATTTACATTAATAGATAGCAGATGTGAGAATTGAAGTTGTAAAACGGTTGACGCCATACATGAATATTACAATAGTTTTTTTTTGTAATTGGTTCCCATTATTACTGTAAGTAGATACCTATTTAAAAGCCATTTTCTCAAAGGCGTTTAAATGGATATTTATTTACAAGTAAAAAAAAATTAAAACCATTATGAAGGATGGCGTCAAAAGGCGATGGTAGTCGGTGAAATCTTTATTGTTGGAAAGGAATTATTAAATTTCTCCACCTCAGTCTTACAAGCGGAAAGTAGAGAGCGGATAATCTTTACTTTAATTTATCTATGCCTAACTTGCTATGCTGGTAGGATTCTGGAGGCATTGCGTGTTGAGTGGCGGAACCCAACGCCGCGCTTTGCCTAAACACCAGAGCGAAGAAATGAAAATATTAAGTAATTGTAATACATTCCCTCGAGTAGGCTTGAATCCACACCCGTGACATTACAATCTCACCCTTGTTTACCTGTGCCACAACGACCTTGATGAAAACGGGGTGAAAACATCTAAATATAATAAAAAAATATATCCTGAAAAGAACCATTTCACATATCCCATCACCTAAGAACCGACACACTCATACAAAAAAATTCAACTAAAAAACCACCAGAATCGATCAAAAGAATACTACATTTCTTTACCTATCTATATCTATCTATAGCTATACATCGACGCTAAACATATCCAAACACGTATTTCCGTGGGACTCTACTGTCAAAATATGTTGTTTGTATAAACAATAGAGACACTTAGAGCACGCATGATGCGTCATTAACATCGTTGTTATACCCTCGTGATGTACCAGTTTGGTGGTGCCAGTGTCAATCACGTGGTGGTAGTGGGGCCAATTAATACAACCTTACTAGAAAATGTACTAATGAGGCAATAGGAAGGAAATGAAGTTTTTTTGGTGTAATTTAGGTCTCGCGAAAGATGAGGGCAGTCGTGGCGCAGGGGATTGTGACTGTAAAATTGGCTGGTTGTGGATCCGATCCCCACTTGAGTAAATGAAATATTTATTTAAATTTATATCTTTTCCATTTTTTCGCTCTGGAATAAAAATAGAATTAGAAAACGTATAAATTTTTTTTCGTAACGGAATTAGAACCAGTTCTGCTTGGAAACCGATATCGTTTGACCGATTTTCTAAATCTACTCCAAAAAATATATTTTTGACCATTTTATATTTGATATTTTAATATTTTCTATTGAATAATTTAATATATTTTAGAGAATATTACATTTTTTTTCATGTTCACGAATATTTTCACATCTCAGGTAACTAAAAGAAGCTGGTGAAGGTAATGTGTCCTTTCACATACGCATACTTTGTGCTTGTATGTAAGTATTGATTTTTAAATTAAATAGAAAAACAAAAAATATTTTGATTTTGAACCCACAACTACCGTGTATACAGTCAAACGCCACCCAAGGGTAAAATAATGGAATTTTACAAGCGCAATCTTAATTATGAAGAACCATAAAACAATTAGAAACCTGTTGGTAAAAAATATTCACCTTGGCGTGTCCTTTGAGGTGACCATACCTACTCATATTTGTTCTTTTGTGTTTAATTTTACTTGTCAATAACTGTAATAAAATATTGAGGACATGGTGGCGAGTTGGGGTTGTACCTGACTGTAAGCGCTACTACTGGGTTCGATTCCTACTATAGGGATTAAATCCATGTTTTTTTTTAACTCAAAATTTGAAACGTTGGTAAGTTAAAGAGTGAGACTGAGTTCTGCACACAAGATGCAATATCTCAAACACAATAGGAAGCTGAGAACAGAGTGTTCTGACACTATCTTGACTACAATGCTATATACAGGAAACAGCGTGAAGCTTAACAAAAAAAGTTGAAATATTGATTTATTTAATTGAACTTACAATAACTATAGTAGTATAGTTAAGTAATAAAAGGTCGTTATCACCCAATATAATTTTTTATATGGTCACGAAGCCAAGCTACGGCCTAGACAGCTCTTATCGTACACGATCTAAGAGAATAATAATAGCAATCAACACATTTCCACGTCAACACACGGACAGACAAAATATAACAAATGACATCGGCTTATCGATGATCTTTACTAGGCAGTTTATTGAAGTGACTGCTTTGAATTAACTCTATATACATAGGTATTTTACAATTATGATCTATCAATAAAAGGTGTTAGTGAGGCCGTCGTGGCTCTACGGCACGGTGTCTGACGGAAAACGCGATGGTAGCGAGTTCGATTCCCACTCGTGGGAATAAAATTCCTCGCTTTGGTAACGAAACACAACGATAAGACTTGCTGCAAGTAGGAATAGGTTTATTTCACTATAAAATAGTAGAGTACGGTCAACAAGTTGTGGCCGCCTTGAAGTTAGCTGTAGATGGCAGATTTTAATTTAAGATTTTTTCTTACTCTATATAATGTTAATAGTTCTCTATATAATATCAGTCGTGGCGCAGGGGCCCAAGTATGTGACTGTACACGTGACTGGTTGTGCGTTCGATTCCACTCGAGGAAATTAAATATGTATTCAAATTTTTATATTAATTTCTTCGCTCTGGGCTTAAGACAAAGCGCGCGTTTAATTCCACTACTCAACATGCAATGGCTCCAAAACTCGGCTGAAAACGTGGAACGAAGTGTATTAACACTAGGTTCCCTCTGCCTACGAACACAGAAGGGTTCGTAATACAGCGTGAAACTGAATTAATTTTTACTTATTTTAATAAAAAAAAAATATAATAAATTTAATTTAAAATAAAAACTATATTTTATTTATTACCATTTATATTAATAGGTATACTTATATATACATACATAAGTAACGATCAATAAACAAACAATAACCACTTTACAAGTGTTGATTGCTTCTACAATGTTTTACTATACAATTTGTATCAGTATTTACAAGATAAGGGAACCCGATAACGCTAATGTATTCTAGTACCACCTACGGCCCAGTTAGGGGACGAGAATGAGTGCAATCGTAACGGCCACAGTCACGACACTGTCGATTTATGATTACGAGGCGTGTTATAGCGTGTAATAGTTAAGTAATGATATGGATGGATGGTTGATATTTCCTTTTTAACAATGGCTTGGGAATACTTGTTCTTTATATGGAAATAGATGCCGTGGTCGTGGGTTCGGTATCGGCTCACAAGAATAATGATGTTTATAAGATTTTTATTTCGCAGCTATTGTAATAAAGCGTTTGGTTACGCCGTTCGTGTGTTTTTTTTAAATTTTACAATTAATTTGGAATTTATTTACTAAAACATATTTTTTCACTCTGAAACGCAGTTTAGCGCGGTTTAGCCAAATTGAATATCATTACTAAGGAAGATGCACTTTGTTTCTTTTATTTTTTTTATACACACCGTTCTCTATAATTAAGTTCTATTATTTAAAAAAACATATTATTTAAAAAAAAAACACAGAAATCTATGTGCGATCCTATTTATTAACACAAAACTATCTCGTACTATATTTCTTACATTTAAATATAGAAACGAAATATACAAAACGTACGTACGTATGTAAATGTAACACAAACGACTCTACGGTAATCTCTATTTGTGTAGCTTCCTGCCACCTGATTGGTCCACACCGTCTCTATGTCGCCCGTTTGTCACCAAGCCCCCAGCCAATCAGGGCGTTGTACTGACAATTGTCACCAAAATGTCGCCTTATATACTCACTGTTGTTGAATCCCGTATTGTATTCTGTATGAACAGAATGACATCCATTTTACAATTTTATATTATACATGTATATTTATGAAATAATAATATTGCAAAGTTATTTATTTATGTCGCAATGTGTTTTCTTCTTGTATAGTTGATATAATATACCTACTCTACAATATGGAGACTGAATATTGTGAATAGCTTGTAGCTTTTAGTTATTTGTTTGAAAAGATAAATAATACAACAAAAAAAAACGAAATAGGTATATCACTGTGGAAAATCATAAAGAGCATTAAACAAAATATGTGGAACATTTTGCTTGTACGAGTAAGTCCTTGTCCAAATAGACCTATAGAATTCTGTGTAATTTCGTCAAATTATTTATAAAATAAATATGAAAGCCGTGGATAATTTCCATACATTCCATACATGTAATTCCATCTCTGGTTACAATACATAATTGTTACACTCATCACGGAGAATGAAACAACAAAAAGGACACGATTTCGTCCTAAATCAACCGTGACTTTTAAAGGGCGGTATGTGGGCTGCGGAATCGTTTATAACGATATACGAATAGATTAAAAACACTCCGTATACTGTAACAAAATTATATATTTCGGGTCGTATTCCCTTCAGTTGGGTTATAGCCCACTGTGCCAATTGCCCCGGGTCGGTGGAAACAGCATGGCTGTATCATTGTTATACACAACGCAGCTGTTGCCTTCCCTGAGGGTAAAAAAGACGTGTGTGTTTTTTTCGATACGCTTCGTAAGCCCTTTTAGCGGTCACCGGGACTTCTGGTTGCTTCGCGATACATTGCACTGGGTCCTCTCGATGGTTTGGAGTGCCTAATTTGAATGATTGTTTACCGAGTTTTGTTGTAACAAATAAACTAAAGGTACCTTTTAATTAACATTTGTTTTTTTTTAAGTAACATAATTGGAGTTTAATTTAAAATTTGAAAATTAAGAATATTTATTAATAATTAGGCCAGTCGCGGCGCAGCGGCACGAGGTATGACTGTAAAACCGACTGGTTGTGGGTTCGATCCCCACTCGAGGAGATGAAATATTTACTTAAATTTATATTTCCATTTCTTCGCTCTGGTGTCGAGGCAAAGCGCGGCGTTGAGTTCTGCCACTCAACACGCAATGCCTCCAGAATTCGGCAGAAAGTGGGGAACAGAGTGTCTTAACATTAGGTTCCCTATGCCTACCCTGCTGTGTGCGGGATACAGCGTGAAGCTGATTTATTAATATTTTTTTATATTTTTTATTGTGGTAACATACTGTTTTGCAAGCTTCATGTTGCTCCGTTTATCTGTTTCTGAGAGAATTCGAGACATTTCTCGTCAAGTAGCGGAAATCAGCGCCGCATAATTGTCTCAAGTGTATTTCTCGAGTGTAATTTTATTCTAGAAGTTAAATTGATATTTTTGAAATTGCTATGTAATTGAGGCCAGTCGTGGCGCAGAATCACAAAGTGTGATTGTAAACGCGACTGGTTGTGGGTTCGAACCCCATTCGAGGAATTGAAATATTTACTTAAATTTATTTTTTGTTTCTTCGCTCTGATGTCGAGGAAAAGGATGTCGTTGATATCCGCCACTCAACACTCAATTCCTCCAGAATGTGGCGGAAAGTGGAGAACAGAGTGTCTTAACACTAAGTTCCCTCTGCCAACCCTGCTGTGTGCGGGATACAGCGAGAAGCTTACTATGTAATACTATAAATATATACCAATTACATGTAATCAAAACTGCGTGAGAATTTTGCAGAAAGTAGAGAATGGAGTGTCTTAACACTGGATTCCCTCTCGATACTCTGTTATATTCGATATAAGTGCATGTGTATTGTTCTTTCATCTCAAAATATTATCTATTAAATACTTCAGTAGATAATGACCAAATAATCAATTTTAAATAAGACATTGAAGACTATACTTCTACAAAAAAAAAAAAAACAATTAGTTATGCATATTAGAAGAACCTTCTCAATCAGCCATATTCGAAAGATAATTATGATTTCCATATAAAAGGAACCATTATTTGGGACAAACAAATTCTTTTTGTTAGAACTAATAAAGCAAAACGGTATTATTAGGTATATCGAGTGTCCTCAAGCACCCAGCCGCCATTTTGTTTTTTATTATTCGCCATCTTGAATAAACTCTTTTGAGCATATATTAATCCGTTGGGAAGAACAGATGTTGTGACGTAGTATAGGGTGCAGTGCTCCTTTAGTGGTACAGTGATTCGGCATTTTGCTTAAAATTATTGAAATTTTGTGATTTTTTATATAGAAATGATTGAAAAATTAAGTTTTATTTGTATAATAGGTAATAAAAGTATTAAATTGTTGTTTTTTAAGTTTTTGTAAGCATCTTGTCAGTGAATAAGGTAAGAAGTTTTCTTTCATTATGTATAACAGCGAATATTTCGTATATTTTTTTTATAAGATATTATTTTATATACGAAATTAATAGATTTCATCGTTCACTAACTGATGTATTTGCTAGTGATGTTACAAGCTTTGTTAGAAGCAATAGTTTCAATGAAAAAAGACGTTTAGTTTAAAAAAAGACATTTCCTACAATAATAATTGAAGTGCCCGCGCACTTCACTAACTTTCTATTTCAGTAATATGAATTAAGTAATTTTAAATCAACAAATTTTATAAATATGCTATGTTTATATGTAAAACATCGATTTTTGATAGGTTCCTTTCCTATCATCACAGGTTTACATTTTATAAAAAAAATGTGAAAACATTACAAATAATATTATATAAATTACATAAACAAAACAACGATAGAAACACACTTCAACACAACACAGCTTCAACAAGCATAAAATATACTAATAACCCATATCATATGCAACATCCAGCTTATAATAAATATAAAAAAAATGAAAAATAAAAAAAAACACCGTTTGAAGTAATTATTTATGAATTGGGTACTCTCATTTTTTAATTAGTAAGTACTTGATGAATCCATACATACATACATACATACATATATATAACATTCATTGAAACACAACGACGCTTTATAAATAGATGGTTGTGAAACATTTTAATTATAAAAATGAGCCTTTTGAAATATAAAATGAGATGTTCTATTAATATATAATGTAGAATTATTTTTTTTCTTTATATCTTATAATAATATATCTATAGGCCGTTAGAGATTGTCGGGATGCAGTGGTAAAGGCGACGGTTGTGGGTTCGATTCCCATTTGTGGTGATTATTTAATATTTTCATTTCCTTGCCTTGGTAAAATATTAAAGCGCGGCGTTGAGTTCTGAAACTCCATATGCGATATCTCGGAAATTCTGCTGGAAGCTGGAATCGGAGTGTCTTAATACTGGATTGCCTCTCGATACGCCGTTATATTTGGTATTATAGATACCTACAGTGTGAAGCTTAATATAAAAAAATAAATATAAGTAGGTATGTTCTATGTGTTTATAAATGGGTCAATCAATAAATTAATAAGAAACAATAGTGATGGTATTTAGAAGATTTAGATAGAAAACCATATGTTTGTGTGATTTTTTATTAAAAAAAATCACTAATCATTTTGTTTCAAGCAATGATTTTCTTTGAAAAAATTGTAGGTAATATACTTTTGTGGTGTAGTTGGTAGTTATACATATATCGTATAACGCAGATAATAAATTATAATGTAATTAATTACACTTTTGATTTCAAAATTTAAGAAAAACGTTTTGTTTTATTCGACTAACAGTGTGATTTCATTTTCGTTTGGTTGATAGTGGTATGGCAGAGAGCTTTTTCTGAGCTGATAAAATGCGTTTATAAAATATTTTGAGAAAATAGATAGTTTTGTACGCCCAATGTTATACATATGTCTCCTCAAAATATTATTGAGGATTCTTCAATATTATTATTGAGGCCTATCATGATGCATAGCATAAGCGTGTGACTACAAAAGCGGCGTTGAGTTCCGCCACTCAACACGAAACGGATATGTCAATGAACGTAATAGGAACGAAGTGTCTTAGTAGGTACTAAGCTCCTAGGCCTATCTTGCAATGTGCGGGTTACAGTGTGAAGCTAAAAAAAAATATTATCGTTAAGATAGTATACGCCAAAGCATTACACCACAATATCCCGTTGACCTTTAAAATAAAATTTTGCTAAATAAACTATATATATACATAATATAACGTAAAGTGAAATAGGGTATTTTATTAAAAGTTTTCTCTTTCGCCTGTCCTTACCCTTTGTGCGGACGGACAGGCAGCTGAAACTTTGATGTGGGTGCGTTGACGCCAACCCTAACGCTCCCGGCACTATACTCTACATTTTACATAGGTTAAGATATAAGTTATTGTGTTTAATATGTTATTTTATATGTTATTTTGTATATTTACTTATATGGATATATCTATATAAGATTTATATTTCAGCTTCACGCTGTATCCCGTATACTGCAGGGTAGGCAAAGGAAACCTGTGTTAAGACACTCCGTTCCCCACTTTCTGCCAAATTCTGGAGGCATTGCGTTGTGAGTGGCAGAACTCAACACCAGAGCGAAGAAATGGAAATATAAATTTAAGTAAATATTTCGTCTCCTCGAGTGGGGATCGAACCCACAACCAGTTGGTTTTACAGTCACACTTTGTGCCCCTGCGCCACGACTGGCCTTAATAAATATAGTCACTACCTAAAATTCCACACGGTGAAGTATTTCTTTTAAAAAATAGTATTTTGATATTTTTATAAGCTGGGCAAGTCATTGAAAAATTTCTAACCCGATCTACCAATTCATCATAAGAGTCTCTAATTTAGGACTCTTTGGCCAATGCAAAACGCTTGATAAAATTCAACGTTTAAAGTTACATTATATGTGTGGGTTCGATTCCCGCTTTGGGGAATGAATTATTTTTATCCCCACTAGGCATTGATTTCTGCAACCTAAGACACAATTTCTCGTAGATTAGAGAACGGAACGTATGTATGTAAATGTAGCAAAAACTAAATTCTTCTTTGCGAATGCAGGTACACAAAACTGTGCTAAAACGTTATAATATTTAAAAATTATATCATTTTGTTATTGCCGCGTATTGTACAATAGCAGCGCACCGTCTGAGTATAAGCACGACGGCTGTGGGTTCGATTCCCGCTTTGGGCAATGAATTATTTTTATCTCCACTTGGCATTGACTTCCGCAACCTAAGACACAAGGTATCGTAGATTAAAGAACGTCTAATCACTAGTTTACTTCCCTTTTGCTTACGCTGCTATATAGGGCATACAGCGTGAACCTAAAAAAATAAATATTATTAACAAACAAAATCTATATACAAAACGAGTAAAATCACAGGCTATAGTAGTCTATAAGACCCAGTGTAAGGCGTAAATCTAATGATCAACAATTACAAGTGTCGGCGCGTCGTGTGTTTCTCCGCGCAATCACGACCGCACCGCCTTCTCCTCGCTCCCTATCAAGATGCTGTGTGCTTTAAGTTATAGGAAAACATCGATTTTGGGTTCTTTTTTAAATGGAGAAATATGCGGAAAGTGTAGACACTACCTTTTTATATTAATATATAAGTCAGGTTAAATTAACGCTACTGTTTAAGAACTAGGAATAGCCGTCGTAGCGCAGGGTCACAACGCGGCAGGAAAAAAATATTTTATATTTTCATTACCTCGCTTTGGTAACAAGAGAATAGTGCAGCGTTGAGTTCCGCCTCTTAACATGTAATGTCTCTAGAATTTGTCGGAAAGTGGAGAACAGAAGTGTCTTAATGTGGGCATAGTGTCTTAACACTGTGTTCTTTGATAACTTCTACCTTTGATTCCATAGTATGTGCAAGATATAGCGCGAAGCTAAAAAAAGTGAAAGTAAAATAAAAGCACAACAATAATCAGGGAAAAATATACTAGTTTCTTCATTACACGCATTTTTTTCGTTAATAAATAAACGTCGTAACTTTAAAATAAAATAATAAAAAGACTAATGTTTTTTTAGAATACCTAGAAAATAGATTAGGATTGAGATCTGCCATATAATATAATACGTTAAGTATTTACATAAGAAGGAGGTTCAGAACTATGTGATTTTTCTATTTACATTGTTCTTAATTATTGTTTGTGTAGAGACCGTCGTGGTGCAGCGACTATTAATGTGAGGAGTGTAGGTACGATTCCTACACGAGGTAAAGAATAATACTAAATTCCTCTCTTACGTATGAAGATAATGCACGGCGTTGGATTTCGCAAATCAACACGCATTATCTCGCTAATTGGCTTATGATTGGTGTATGAAGTGTTTTGACACTAGTTTCCCTCTGTCCATTCTGCTAAATGTGAGATGTGTTGCCATTTCATATTTTCAAAATGCATAGCAATAAAAAAAATATTGAAAAAAAATGCGAAAGTTAAGTACAATCGCTCTTAAAATTAAAATTTTTATCAAGAATTTCTTTAACCCGAATATATTGAAGAAAAAAATAACAAAAAAATCGCGCATCCCTCAGAAATCGAACCGTAACAAAATCCAAAAAGTGTAACAGCCAATATTATCATTTGATAATGATTGCGGACTAACGCCTAATGATTAATGATAGCCTTATTGTCATTAACGAGAGATATTGGCCACGATTTCTTAATTCTATGATTAGATGAGGCAACGAGAGCAAATTTGGTATGAGTGATGGTTCATTGTAGGATCGTGATTATGCTGGTTTATATGTGCAGTGCAAAGGTGAATAAAATAGCCAAGAGGTTATTGTAGCTTCGATTTATCACAAAAGCAACACACCTGCCTATATTACTTGTGTTTTTGATTTATTGTTTTCTGTTAATATGTATGAACTTTTTTTTTAGCTTCACGTTGTATCCGGTACATAGCAGAGTAGGCAGAGGGAATCTGGGAACCTAGTAATAAGACACTTCGTTCTCATTATTCTCATGATTCTGAAGGCATTGCGTGTTGAGTGGCGGAACTCAACGCTGCACTTTTATAATATTTAAAATAAATATAACCGTTACAATATTTACTTAAACGTCTACTAAGCTTTACCATTTCATAAGAGAATTTTCGATAATAAAATCACTAGTAAAGTCCAACTTACGAATCTTCGTTGATCAAAACAAAACAACAAATATTACGAAACAGAAGAATCCCTTCACATTTCATTATTGCTTAAAAACATCAAAACATACAATTTGTCTCATTATAATGAACATAATTTGGGCTTTAAACAACACGTTGCCGGTGACCAGCGTGTAGCGCCGTATCGGCGTAACGGCGTAACGACGTAACGGTGTCAAAATTACCGATTTTGGGCATAATTTCATGTAAAATATGCTTTAATGCGTTAGATGGGAAAGTAGATCGGTAGATATGTTTAAACTAGTGGTAGCCGCGTGGCTTCGCCCGCTTGTACGACACAATTATTTATTTTCTCACCTCGGTTATTTTCGTGATCTAATAACATTATCATTTTAAAGGCAATATACATATATTTATAGCTAAAGTTTTAGCCAATTGAATAAAATTGCCGTATACATATTATAGTGATACATATACAACAAACAAACTCTTCATATTTGTTGAATCTTAACAGAATCCAATAGTGAAAACTGCATTTAAATCGGTTAAGCCATTTCTGAGATAAGCGTGAATAAACGCACAGATAAAAATAAAAAAAAAACATTTTTTTGGGTTCTTTTTTATTAATAAAGGCCTCCAGTCACTTAGTTTAAAAATAAATGTTTAATGTACAGACACCCATCCGTTACAATTTTATTATAAGCATAGTGATAGTGATCATTTACTTTATTTCACGTCGGTGGGTAGATTTTGGTAACATTTTACATTTTGATTATAGTAAGAAAGTAATTTATTTATTTATTGCCAAATTTAATATCCTATATATATNATTATGAAGCTGTAAAAAATATATATATATATCCCGCAATGTTCTTGCGGGAACCATTTGTATGTTTATATAATATATTTTTTCCAGCTTCATAATGTTATATTCATAATATTATTCTGCATATAACAGAGTCCTGCGCCACGACGGCCTCCATTTAGACTATACGACGTCGAGACGAATATATGAAGTTAGACAGTTTTGTTTTTAACACGTTTTTTATATATTTATTCTCACATATTACCTTACTAGGAATATAAGCCAAAGGTAAATTTACAAAGCAAATCTGTCTAACACACAGAACCTTCTAATAAATCATACAGCGTTCTAGAAGACGAGTTATGTCATCATGGCGTCTTCCGTCCCAAATAGCTTCCAGCGCCTGCCATAAATTACTCAATTATAAACCACCATATAATTAACTGCGTACGAAATTATTAATAATCAATCTCAAGAAAGAAAGTAAGTACTGTTAGTCTCGAGGTTACGTAAAAAAAATGAGTGATTAGAATATGTGAAGTGTTCGGATCTTTAGTGCGGTGGTGGAGCTAGGGAAACGGCGTTCTCTACTGTAGTTCTATTGATATTCGCGTTTAATAATAAATAAATAGATTTGTTTCACGCTGTATCCCGGTTTTAGCATGGTAGGCAAGAACCTAGTGTTAAGGCACTCCGTTTCCCACTTTCGCCAAATCTTTCGAGGCATTGCGTGTTGAGTGTCTGAACTCAACTTAAGGCTTTTGCCTTGAGTTCGGTGTAAATAATAAAAAAAAATAAAAAGTGTTTCATTTCCTCGAGTGGGGATCGAACCCACAACCGACGCGTTACAATCACACCCTTGTGCCCCTGCGCCACGATTGACCTCAAATCATTATATAATATTTTTTATAGCTATGGTACCTAAATACTATTACAAAGAACTAAAGTGGCTGTGGCGCCCATATATGAGATAAAATATATATATTAGTAATCGTTATCTCTTTTTCATGTGTTAAAATGAACAAAGAAATATTTTAACCAACTTCTAATTCACGCTTTTTCCCGTATAGCACGGAAAGTAGGAGACACTGCGTCCCAAAAACATATACTAAATACAACCATCCTCCAGACTGGAAATTGAACCCACAACCATCGCGATTATTATCAGACGCTGCCCAACTACGTCACAACTTTTGCACTTAAATAAAATATTATATTATATTATACTTAATAGAATTTTGAGGCCGGTCGTGGCGCAGGGGCACAAAGAGTGACTCTAAAACTGACTGGTTGTGGGTTCGATCCCCACTCGAGGAGATGAAATATTTACTTAAATTTATATATTATTTCTTCGCTCTGGTGTCGAGGTAAAGCGCGGCGTTGAGTTCTGCTACTCAACACGCAATGGCTGCGGAATTCGGGAGAAAATGGGGAACGGAGTGTCGTAACACTAGATTCCCTCTGCCTACCCTGCTGTGTGCGGGTTACAGCGTAAAACTTATTATTTTTATTAGATACTTAATAGAAATCTCTTATTTCAATGCCTCACTAAGACAAGTTGCATGATTGTATTGAAGATCGTGACAGATGTTCCGATGCGATCGTGTGAATTTGATAGTGAAATGTAATTCGAATAATGTTATACTACTGGTAGGTACTGGATACAAAATATTATATTTCTTTTTACTTTATTTAATATTTTTTTATTTATTAATAATATATTTTTTTAAATAGTATGTAGCTGTATCCCGTACACAGCAAAGTAGGCAGAAACCTAGTGTTAAGACACTCCGTTTTCCGCTTTCTGCCGAATTCTGAAGGAAAAGCGAAGCGAAGAGCCAAGAAAATGGAAAAATTTAATATTTAATTTCCTTGTAGGCGTTGGAATCGAACCTACATCCTGTCGCGCTTACGGTCACATTTTGTGCCCCTGCGCCACAATTGGCCTCTACTTCCCAATTCGTGTTAAATTTTTAACCATCTTAGTGAAGCGTGTTAAGAGGTGCAATAAACACACAACGTGTCTGATTACAAAAAAAAATACCCTAAAATAATACGATATCTGTGATTAAGATTATAGAGTACTTCCTTTTAGGAAATATTTTTTATGCTATCTCTACAAGAGCTCCCGAAATCGTGTCGATCTTCGACAAAATAATCCTTACCTGTCATATAGTCGTAGAAGGTATAAGCAATGAGGGCGAAAACGTGTAGATGATTTTAATTATACAAACGCCCAGTGTACCGTCTAGCTACTTTCTACTCACGATCTAGATATATGTATGAGTATGTCTGTATGTATTAAAAAATTTAAAAAATTAAATCAGCTTCACGCTGTATCCCGCACACAGCAGGGTAGGCAGAGGGAACCTTGTGTTAAGACACTCCGTTCCCCACTTTCTGCCGAATTCTGGAGGTATTGCGTGTTGAGTGGCAGAACTCAACGCCGCGCTTAACCTCGACACCAGAGCGAAGAAATGGAAATATAAATTTAAGTAAATATTTCATCTCCTCGAGTGGGGATCGAACCCACAACCAGTCGGTTTTGCAGTCACACCTCGTGCCGCTGCGCCACGACTGGCCTCATGTCTGTATGTATTTATATGTAAATATTTGAAACATATATGTAATGTATAAATTTATTTAATATTGTGATGATATATTGACGCTTTTATTATTAAAAAGACAGCGTCGTATAAATTACAGTATCTTTTATTTTTCTATTATTATTTCTTTTCACTGCGTATGTATTTTCTATAACTTTATCATGCAGTATTTCAAAAATAGAAAAAAGCAACGCAATCACTTGATCTTCACGCTGTATCCCGTACAGAGCAAGGTAGGCAAAGGTAATTTAGGAACCTAGTGTTAAGACAATTCCGTTCTCCAATTTTCACCGAATTCTGGAGGCATTGCGTGTTGAGTGGCGGAACTCAACGCCGCGCTTTGAAACCGATTGATATCTAGTACACGTTTTTGTAAAAAAAATAAACACATAGCTAAGCTTGCAACAATTTTTCCCATATATATCAAATTTGCATACATACATTTTGATACACTCAAATATCCAAGTTAAATAACATAACCCTACCAGCGTCGCGCACCCGACGAGGCGACCCCGTTTAATTAGTGGTACGTAGAAATATTAATGAAGTATCTGATACAGACATAATATTTAAAGGTTCCTCGACTTTTGGGACTTGATGTCTGAAAGCATTATGTTATTTAATTTAATAAGCGAGGGTGGAGGGTGGAACTTGTGTATGTGATCTAAATTTCATACGGAATATTGATGTGGTGTGTGGTGTATTAGGTATTTATATTTATTTGTTTCTTAGGTATGCTGATATAATGTATTTTTTTATGTCGTGTCTCATAAAATAGTATAGAAATAAATAGCCTTAAAGAAGTTACGTGTGGAGTGGCGCAACTCAACACCGCGTTTTATAATGCATATTTATTCGTTTTTTTTAGCTTCACGTTGTATAACGCATATAACAAGATATGCAGATACAGCTTATTGTTAAGGCCCTCCGTTCTTTACTTTTCGTAACATTTTCGAGACAATAAGTACATTTTGAATGGCGGGAATCAATACCGCGCTTAATTTTTATCAGAGCATGGAAGAGTGAGAATAGAACCTGCAACCGTCGCTTTTACAGTCAGATGCTGTGCCGCTGCGTCTCAATGTTGGTTTATTTTTAATCGCCGTCTTATTAATACCAGGTGAAAATGGATGTCGTTCATCACTTTGGGGACTTAGGTAAAATAAAATAGGTATTAATATTTCGCCTTTTATCAATATGATTAAACAAGTATTGAATTTCATATTGGGAGCAGTATTTTGATGCACATCGTTTCGAAACATGATGACAATATTGTCTCTGTGTAAAATAAAGTGAGCGATGTGTAAACAGAACCGCAGATTTATAGGCTTTTACTGAATTCAACTTAAATTTACGTATAATTAAAAAAAACATATTTTTTAGCTTTACGTTTATTTACGGCATATAGCAGGGTAGCAACAGGGTGAACTCGTAGAGCTCGTTGAGCGTTTAACAGAGAAATTAATATTAACAAATAATAATTCAGTCCCTTCAGTGGAAATAGAACCCCCAACTGCCGTTTTTACAGTCACATACTTGTACCACGACGGACTTAATCATCAATTTCACAAACCAATATAGCTGAAAAACAAAAAAAAACACTTTAAACGGCCATATTTCAAAACACAAAAAATAAAAATTGAACATCACAACCTCTACACGCAATTTTGACAAAATTCACAAGCATTAATATCAATATGTGGGCAAAAGGCCCCGTAATATCCTCCGGGTCCCTCCCGGCTTTATTTATCAAAGCCGACCCGTAACCCTTTCGTCGTTACGCGAATTAAATTTCTTTTGCAGTCATTTCCCGTGCATTATCTCGGTTAAAATCATAATGCGTCCCACAATGGCGGGGCTTGTTTAGCCGGCTCCATTAATGTTGGCTGAAGAATTTTATTAAATTGTAACGTCGCGCTGAAGGGTTAAGGGACGGATAAACAATGGAGAGAATAGAGATGTTTTTAAATAAGGTATGGATGGTAGAGTGATTGTTGTAGCGAAATGTGGTAAATGTTTTACATGGTGGGTCAAGCAAAGTCGAATGTTCATTTAGTACCTACTAAATGAACATTCGACTTTGAGTTTTTATTTTGTGTATTTTAAATATATTTTTTATTTAATATTAAACTTACACTAAGCATTTCATTGATATTTTGAAGAAAAATTAAATGCGGTTTTGAGTAATAGACCCAAAATATTATAGAGATACCTCCAAAGGTAAAATAACATACAAAACAAAATAATTAAGAAATCGATGTTTTTGGAAAAAAAAGCATATTTACCAACTGCATTATGACTATTCGTTTTTAGCTTCACGCAATCCTGCACATAGCAGAATATGCCGAGGGAACCTACTGTTAAAACACTCCATTCTCATTTAGATACTTTCGTACCCTGTTTTCCATCGAATTCTAGAGACATTGCGTGTTGACTAGCGGTACTCAACGCTGCGCTGATTTGCTTTGCGCTGATTTATTTTTCTGTGCGGATTTTCTTTTTTGATCTATTTATTATGTATATTATGTAATCAAAATATATAAATATGTATTAAGTTAGTATGAAATAAGTAGTAACTTTCATATTTTTACATATATTTACAGTTACCCATAGACAATGGCTATACAGGGTGATTAATTATGATAACTTTTAAATATTCGCCAAAGGAATACACTTATAAAGCGTCTCTTGAATTATTTATCTCGAAGGCACTCGAACTTCGCTAAGCTCGGCCAACTGGCGCACATTATAATAACGAGTTTTCAACAGCAGGCTATTTTTTTTCTAAAAAGAAAAAAAACGGCACATTAAACGACTTTATGTAAGTATCTAAGCAATATTTATGTTTTGGTACATGTTTCTTGGCTTGTTTGCTATTTTTTTTTAATATATATATTTTTTTATCTAATGAGGTCAGTTGTGGCGCAGTGGCATTAGTGTGTGACTGTAAGCGTGATAGGTTGTGGGTTCGATTTTCACTAGAAGAAATGAAATATTTAAAATATTAAATATTTAATTTCTTCGTTCTTGTAGGTCATTTCAAGGTAATTGATTCTCACCACTAAACACGCAGTGCTTTCAGAATTCGGCACAAAGTTAGGAGCGGATGTCTTATTGGGAACGGAGGCTTTTAATTGGTGCAAATATATTCCGTTTCAACCGGTTCTCAGCTTGCCTCTATGTGCAGAATACAGGGTGAAGCTAAAAAAATAATTAATCCATAATGGCGCAATGAGACAGCAACTGACTGTCCTCGAGTAATGCGAGTGTAGTGGGTTCAAGCTATAGTCACTCGGGACAAAGAACAAGGTACGTTATTTTTATCGCTCTGATAAGAAAGGAGGGTTGTGTTCCAGCAACTTACTAGCACTATATATTTTTTTAAGACCAGTAAAAACTGCCTATACAAATTTCTTTAGTTCTCACTGATGATACTAATACTGATGACATGAGAATCTATGAATAATCATGATCAAAATTGTTGTTAATCCAAAAAGGCAGTCATAATAAAATATAGGGTTATAATTTTTTGCACAGCCCACCTAATAGGATTCAATAGACCGCCTGAAGCCAGCCTCTCATCCACACCTCTCATCTCATCTCTCTGCCACACACGCAAACACACATACAAGCACACACGCAAGCACACAAGCAAGCACACACTCACGCACTCAGGCCGATACACACATTAAATAAACTATAAATATATATAATAGTTCCCTACATCGGTATCAAATGAAAGTACTCGATTTATATATAAAAAAATACAATACACTATAAGGTCGTTTTTAAAATGTTTTTTTTATTAACATCTTATTAACCAGGCCAGTCGTGGCGCAGAGGCACAAAGTGTGACTGCAAAATCGACTGGTTGTGAGTTCGATCCCCACTCGAGGAAATGAAATATTTATGTAAATTTATATTTCCATTTCTTCGCTCTAGTATCATAGTGTTCCGCCACTCAACACGCAATGCCTCCAAAATTCGACAGTAAGTAGGGAACGGAGTGTCTTAGCACTAAACTTCCTGAGGCTAACCTGCTGTATGCGGGATACAGCGTGAAGATGATTTTATTAACATTATAGAAGTTACCAGCTTTGAATGTAACAAATCATTATTGATTATTAAACAACTTTGTTTGGTGAAAAGAAGGGAATGTTCTAATTAAATATGGATGCAGCGTAATGAGTTATGCAAATATTGTCGACGGCAATTTGGAGGAGGGATTAGGGGGGCGTCTCGAGTGTTTACTTTGGAATCTTGGCTGTTTTCTTAAGAATTTAGGAAGGGTTTGCTTTTTGGTACTTTCACTGTTTCAGATTTGATGCTGTTTTTTCTTTACATTTTAAGCAATTCTTTTGATTTTTTTATTTTTTTTTTAAATGTTAGTTATAGTAGTTTCTCTGTGTCTATATATGCAGATTACAGCATTAAAAATGAGTCAGCCAAACTATTAGTATCAATTTAATTTGTAGTTCTACGAAAAAAATATTTTTTACTAAATTAAGTCATCTATTAACAATATAAAATATAAAATATAAGAATATTAGCAGATTGTAAGAAAGGTTGTAGCTTTAGAACAAAGTTTAGCGTTGAGTTGCGCCACTATACACACAATGTCTTGAAATCGGACGTAAAATGCTTACTACATGTATTAACATGTCTGACGTATTACGTAATTTATATTTCCATTTCTTCGTTCTGGTGTCGAGGACAAGCGCGGCGTAGAGTTCTGCCACTCAACACGCAATGCCTCCAGAATTTCGGCAGAAAGTGGGGAACGGAGTCTCTTAACACTAGGTTCCCTCTGCCTACCCGGCAGTGTGCGGAATACAGCGTGAAGCTATTTTTTTACGTATTAAAGTATTAGTATAAATAAAAAAAAACCAATCAAGAAAAAAATACTAAAATTTAATTTTCAAGTGAACTGAAAATGAATATAACCTATTAAGAGTGCTCGAGTCCCCCAAACTCGGTTCTCGAGATCGATTGGCATTTCCACGTCCCGAATTCTGGAGAACGAGGCTAATGGTTGAGCAAATTACGTCTGTTTGATTTTAAATAGTCATTTATTTTATTGGGTAAATGTTAACATTGTTATATACAAAGCTTAAAGTATTTTTTTAAATTTTTGCAATTATTTTTTTTTATCTTTTAGTTTTTTTTTTGTTTATATCCTATCTACTAATTTGATTTTTGAGATCTATTTATAGAGCAATAGAATAAAAAAAAACCAAATGTAATAGTGATTATTAAAGTACGAATCGGTCGTCTGACTCTAATAAATTTTAGATATGTTTTAATTTAATCAATCAGCTTCACGCTGTATCCCGCATACAGCAGGGTAGGCAGAGGGAACCTAGTGTTAAGACACTCCGTTCCTCACTTTCACTCAACTCAACGCCTCGACTAAATTTTGTGTGTGAACGCCACTGGATTAGATAAAAAACAAAAAATGTTTAAATTACATTTTTTATCTGAAAATTTGTAAGACTTACTTCTCCACTTTTCGCCGAATTCTGGAAGCATTGTGTATGTTAAATGGCAGAAGTCAACACAGCGTTTTGGCCCTGAACCTACAACCTGTCTCATTTACAGTCATACGTTTGTGCCACTGCGCTACCATTAGGCCTGTAGGACTTCTGCAATCAAAATTTCTATCTTTGATATATATTATTTTAATAAAAAAGACCGTCGTGGCTCAGTGGCACAAGAGTATGACTGAAACGCAATGGTTGTGGTTTCGATCCCCACTCGAGGAAAAAGCAAAAGTCCGGCGTTGACTTCCGCCACTTAACACGCAATGCCTTGAAAAATTCGGTGGAAAGTGGGACACGGAATGTCTTATGTTCCCTCTGCCTACCCTGCTGTGTGCGGGATACAGCGTGAAGCTGATTTAATATAAATAACCTAAGAATTTAGTATAGTAACTGAAATACGAACCTCTATACGACAGCTATCTCTATTCCTACAAATCCATACTTCAAACGACGCCACTTGTACTAATGCTCGGCTCATACGCCAGTACGCGGAAGTTGAAACCTAAAATTACCTAGGATCAATATCTAAGCTAATATGAATAGAGTCGTTCTAGCAACTGCGTTTTCACTTAGATCGATGTCTAAAGTGAGTTTCTATATAGTGTGTACGTTCTCACTTTCAAAACACTATTTTTTATTGAAAATAACAGTGTATATACTAATGTATTAAAAATAGCTTCTTGTGTTAAAATACTCCGTCACCCATTTTCAAGATAGCGCTTTGTCTATGAGAGCGGAAAAATGAAATATTTTCTTCGCTTTCATATGATATAATTTCTTAACATTTAGTGTTTGTTTTTTTGAAGAAAATTGTTTAATAAAATTACTGTAAATAACTGTTTTATTGATTTGGCTGAACGTTTACTTTAGAATATGAATAAATATTGTTTTTAAAATGGTATATATTATTAAAACGAAAGTATTGAATAAAAAAAAATCAGCTTCGCGTTGTATCCCGCATACAGCAGAGTAGGCAGAAGAAACCTAATGAACACTCCATTACCAAAGTATTACTAGTTAGTAGTAGTAGTAATGTCTCGAGGCATTGCGGTTGAGAGGCGGAACTCAACGCCGGACTTGGTGTCAGAGAAATGAAAATATTAAAAAATAATAATTCATTTCCTCGAGTAGAAATTGAATCCACAATCGTCGCGTTAGAATCACATTTTTGAGCCCCTGCGCCACGACGGCCTCTGAAAATATTGCAGATTATTAAATTAATTATCATATCATTCAAGCGGGCGAAGCCGCGAGCGCGTTGCTAGTACAGAACATAGTATTATTAATAAAATATTCTATTCATAATATTTGACGAATATATGAATTACATACACATCATTTTATTGACAAAGTGCACTTAAAGCTAGGATTACAAAATGGCATACGTCCCGCGCCCATCCGACAAACTACTTTATACAACTTTATATATTTCACTCAAATCCCTCTTTGCTAAGGAAAATTGGACTTTATTACAATCTAATAAAGGCATGATCATATTTTTTTTAGTTTATGAATATTACAAGCGTCCAGTATTTGAATAGATTGAAAATGTATGGATATAGAACTGGAGTATTGAAAGTGCTCTTCAGATCGGATTATGTGCGTATGGTAGTGTCGCGTGATAGTTTTATGCATTAATTAGAAATGTAAGATATATTGTTGAATATTTTCTCCACTTTCCGTTCAATTATCAAGAGAATAGAGAATAAAAGAGAAAGGTATTGAGTGCTGGAACTCAACGCTACGCTTTGTCTTTTTAGCTGAATGAAAATATTTAATAGCGCGCTTATAGACGGATGACTTACGGCTGTGTTGCTGCATACTGTGGCCTTTTATATTTATTGTTTCGAGATTAATATTTCACAACTTATGAAAAAAAATTGGACAAATTGAATAGGAAGTCTTTCTCTACTTTTCTTTTACATAGAGTTACAAGAGTCAATCATATACATACGTCTTATCGTCTAATTAAATTTGGAAATTTCTTGTTGAAATCTAAAATATGATTTTAAACAATGTTCTATATGACCCAAAAATCATTTACTCTTTAATTATTTCACTCTCTTAAGAAAAAAAACTTGTAAATAAAAAGTAAAATAGTAGTACGCAAAAATATGCAATATTAGAAATCTGAATGGTTCTTTAATACGTTAGACCGTTTCCAATGACGACACGGTGGCAATGAATTCAATTTTAGCGGGGTTGGGTGCTATGGGAACAGGGTCCCCTATTGCGTTTCATACCATACGAGACAAGTATATAGATACTATGTAAATCATTTTATATGTACATATATTTAAGTTTATATATGAAAAATCCTATAGTTAGGTCGACAAGTATTGGTAGTTAAAGATTTAATTAATTTTTTTTTATTATCAGCTTCACGCGTTTCTCCATTTATACGGTGTTGTGTAGGTAATGGGAACCTAGTGGGAACCTAGTCATTTCGTTTTCCACATTCCGCTTAATTTATGAAATATTATTATTTACTATTGAATGGCGGAGTTATCAAGGCGGAGAGATTTTTTAATTAAAAATTAAGGTACCTATTAAATAAAAATTAAGGTACCTTTTATGCCATGCCATAGTTGTCATTTCAACTTTCAAATAATCAACAACAATATATAAAGTAAGATGACAAAACCCCAATACTGTTTCTATATGAACAAAAAGCTTAATCAGCCTTTCCCCCATAAAAATAGAGATGTATGAAAATATAGTCATTTACATACAACTAGAAGTGCTATATGGTCCAGTGGTACAGCATCCAACTATAAACGCGACGATTATAGATACGACCCCCGTCCGGCGGAATATTTTTTGTTTACTCTCAGCAAGTAGTACCCCGACACTAAACACGCAATATACCGAAGTACGCTGCTATATGCGGGATTCAGCGTGAAGCAAAAAAATATAGGTACCGACCTAGACTACGACAGAATCTGGTCTGGTCGTTTATTAAAAAAGTCTCTCATATCTTCACTTGTCAAACGTAATAAGCGCTTGCGAGAGTGAAATAAGAGCCGGCTCGGTCCCCTTGTTTGCCAATTAAATGTTTTTTGTTTGTGTCGAGGGTCAGCGTTTTAATTCACCGTCGGAGGGAGGGACGGAGGGTTTCTGACGACGCGTCACTTTTTATTTTACATGGTGGTGGATATTTGCACGGGGGTGGCTTTTGTATGTTGGTACATATGTATGTATTGGGCGTCGTGGCGCTGTGGTGCACCGTGTTATTGTAAACGTGACGGTTATATGTTCGATTCACATTAGAGGGAATGAATTCATTAGTATTTACATTACCCTTGCTTTGATAACGCAGCGGAACCTTGAGTTTTTCATTTTAATTTAGCATGCCACTTCTAGATAGTTTAGCGGAAAGCGGAGAACAGAGGGTCTTGACACTAGATTCCCTCCGCTTATCCTATAGCTAAATAAAAACCAATTTTTAGTTGAAATTTAGTTTTTAAATTACAATAGTAAAGATTGTTGTACCATTTATTTTTTAATCATTTACACTTTCATTGAATTAGGTCATTATAATGTTTTACAGTTCTCCAACTCAAAAATATTTAATTTTCAAACAGAAAAAATAATTTTATTTTACACCAGCCTCCAATCTTAACAAGATAGTACATACAAACACACGATTTCACAACATTTGTCCCTCGATGTCAAAAGCTTGTATCAGCCCTTGGCCGTACCAATCGCAGCCCTCTATACCCACATGAGGGTAGCTATTATTTTTAATCCCATAATGGCGTCCCAGATTTCATTACGGGGGTAGGTTCCCTGATTAAAAGGGTGAGACCATTCATTTTTTTCCATTTCGAGCTTCATTATAATCGTGATTGATGTATGAAGTATGTATTTTGAGTAAGACGATGTATGTATGTGTGTATGTGTAACAAGTGGTCAATTGGCTAGGAAATAGTGTCAACGAATATTTTGTATTAACAAACGGTCTCCAAATTCTTTTTCGTAAGGAGTAGCTTCCTAGCTATTTAGGAAAGAAATTTATATATATCAGCTTCACACTGTATCTGAAGAATGTAATGTCAATTACTCAAAACACTTCGTTCTCCATTTTTCATCAAAATTAGAGATATTGCGTGTTAAAAGCGGGAGAATGAAAATTATAATACACCCAAGTGGAAATCAAACCTATAACTATCACGTTTACAGCCAGACACAGTTCCACTGGCCGCGATGACCAATCGATTTATTATTTTCATACATTTTCACGAAACATACAAAAGTAACATTACAACTAGGTAGTCATTTTTTGACGTATTTTAATTTTTTCACCTGAATTATTTCATAAAAAGGTATTCACAAGATTTTTTATCTAAAGTATATTTAATCATTGAGAAATGCAACAGTTGTGAGTTCAAGGGTTTCTCCTAGGGTCCTAGGGTTCCTAGGGTTTCCTGAGAGTTCCTAGGGTTTTAATTTCCACCACTCAACACGCAATCCCTCGAAAAAATTCAACCGAAAGTAGGGAACAGAGTGTCTTAAAACTACCGCTAAAAGCGGGATACAGCGTGAAGCCGAAAAAAAACTCAAACACAATCAACGATAGCACCAAAGATCATTGTCACGGCATTCTTTCCCTCACATTAACACTTTTTTCACATAACATTTTCAAAGTTGACGGTGGCGGCATCTGGCCGGGCCAGCTATTAGCGGGACGCGAACTCCTTAAAAGCTACCGGGGTTCGCTAGGTCAATGTTTGCATGGGATGTGGACTTAGGGGATGGGTGGTCATGGTAATTAGAGGATAAGAGAAAAAAAGGATTATAGGATAATGCACTCGGTTTTGTCCTTGTGCTGCGTGGACGGTTGTTTAGTTACTTTTGATGTTTTGGCTTAGGTGAGCAGCGTTTGAGTTGAACGTGGTGGTTTAGGGTTCGAATTATTTATAAACAATTTTTTTTTGCTTTGGTAGGTAAGTCAAGAGAGAAAAAAATATATAATAAATTGATACTTGGAGAAAATTATTTGTTCATCAAATGCTAGATTGTATTAAATCGCTTTCCTAAAAGATATAAGTTATATTAGTTTATTTTTTGTGACAGCTAAGTCAAATATGCCATATTAGGTGGTGCAAAGAAAAATCTTTTAAATATATTGGTATTTTTTAAGTCTGTTCTTTTTCATATGATTTCTTAAATATTTTTGATAGTATAGGCACGTTAGGCAAATGAAGCCTAGTGGTAAGACACTCCGTATCCCATTTTCTTATAAATTTTTTAATCATCGTCTTTTTACCATAGAGATGAAAAATATTTGATTGATTGAAATTGAATATTCAATCATCTCGTCTACAGTCAGACACTGTGCCGCTTAGCCACGACGTTTTTATTGTAGTCGGTTTTATTAAGTTCAAACAAACCAAAAATAAAAAAAAAACCGGCTAAGTACGAGTAAAACGCGTGCACAGAGGGTTCTGTACCATTATTTATAAAAACATCAAAAAATTACGTTTGTTATCTGTTTTTAGTATTTGTTATTAGTATTACCTAAAGTGGCAACAAAGAAATATTAACCACCTTCAAGATGTATCCCATACATAGCAGGGTTGGCAAAGGGAACCTAGAATTAAGACACTCCGTTCCCCACTTTCCGCCGAATTACCCACATAAATAAATAAATCAGCTTCACGCTGTATCCCGTACACTGCAGGGTAGGCAGAGTTTTACAGTCACACTTTGTCCACTGCGTAACGACTGGCCTGACTGGGAAATCCCCACTGTCTAACTAGCACGATCTATTCACGAGAAACAGTCTAAGGTCAGACGGGCAGATAGACAGATAGCAAAGTCTTAGTAATATCATCTCTTTTTAACCTTTGGGAAACGGAACCCTAAAAAAAATAAGCAACAAAAGGAATTCTGGTACAACTTACATGAATAGTCACATTATATTATATTGTTAGTTACAATTACAAATAGAGTAAGAAGAGAGATGCACTTTACGTCTCTACGTAGCGCCACGCAGTGGAGGTCCATCGACACCAGGCACTAACGATTCGTATAAACAAACCAGCTTTGCCATGCCGACACGGTGGGTTTTGAAATAAATAATATTTAAGTATGTATATTCTTACATTATAGTGATTAAATTATATTAGTATTTAATTTTTAATTTAATTTTTTTTTAATTATATTAGTGTTTTAACTACAGAATAAAAGTTATGTATTTTTTTTTTAATATTTAATATTTTCATTTCCTCGCTCCGGTAACAAGGCGCGGCGCTGAGTTCCGCCATTTAACACTCAATACCTCTAGAATTCAGCGGAAAGTAATGAACAAAAGTGTCTTAATTAGAACGGAGTGTCTTGTCTTAACACTAGCATTCCAGATTCCCTCTACCTAACGTTTAAGAAAAAATATATAAACTGTGTAAAATCGCTGTAGGCATTTTTCGTTTAATTTGTAGCAAAATCTGCCACATACCATCATAGCCCAATTGCAAAATTCTAATTGTTATATAAAAGTAAATGAATGATAGAGTGATAAATTCCGCGCTTTGCGTCGACACCAGAGCAAAAAAAAAGGAAAATATTAAACATATCATTTCCTCGAACGGGAATTGAACCCACAACCTGTTGCGTTAACAATCACACGCGTGTGCCCCTGCGCCACGACTGGCCTTTCAAACCAATAACTTTTAAGTCTCAAAGATTATTAATAGAAGAATATTAAAAACGGAACACCTATCATAGCTGGTAGAAGGATCTTTACGTTCACACACGCATCATTGTTATTGTAAAGTAGCCATCAGAGCCAAACACCCGACGGTGGTCCTGTCCACATACTGGTACAAACATTGCAGTAGCTTGTTTGAACGAGTCGAGACGACTTGAGACCGCGACTTTGTTCCTTTAGAAGGGAACTATTTATCTCTTCCTATATGCTATAAATATACTTATAGGTACGAGCGTTTTCAGCCACCCAATACATAATGCCTAGAGAATTCGGAAAGTGGGGAGCGGAGTGTCTTAACACTAGGCTCCCTCTGCCTAGCCTGCTGTGTCTGGAATACAGCGTGAAGCTGATTTTAAAATGACATTAATAAGCAAAATAGACATATCTATAATTAAATGAAAATGTATATTTCATATATTTGTTTACATTTATATTTTTATTTCTTCGCTTTGGTGTCGGAGGCAAAGCGCGGCGGTGAGTTCTGCCACTCAACACGCAACGCCTCCAGAACTCGGCGGAAAGTGGGGAACGAAGTGTCTTAACTCTAGGTTCCCTCAGCCTGCAGGGTAGGCAGTGTGTGCGGGATACAGCGTGAAGCTGTATATTTCATAAATTATTTTGAATGAGGTATATATGTTTAAAAGATCGGTAAGATTTTAAAAAGGATTTTTAAAATCAAGATTTTTGATACCCGATACGTACGTATAATAAATACTTTTATTGCATTACAGTTTTTGTCACATTTTATTGTTTTGACCCAGCAATTTTCGTATGCCATACAAAAACATACTTTATCACCCGGTAATAAAACATATTATAACGAAAATATATGGTTGGGAAAAGATGAAATGATTCACTTTGACGCATAAAACTTACGAATTAAAAAGGACAACAGCGGACAAAGAAACCATTTTGCATTGTACTGTGACAGTCTTCCTTGAGGTGCCGCTTTGGAGACTTACAAATGTTATAGAACCGGCGTTAAGCGGGTAATAGAATATAATTATTAATAAACGATATTAATAATATTTTTTAACATTGAGAAAAATAAATATTTTTTTAGAAAACATGTAGAAATTTTTACATAGCGGGATTCCAACTCGCGCCTCTTGGTAATCGTCTTAATGCACTAAGCTATATAATATAGGTATATTCTTATAGCTACTTTGAAATTCTTATATGCTTGTTAAAACTTATTTATATTGTTAGTCTGTAGGGATTTTTTTTCACATTTCCATTACTCAAAAAATATTTCTAAAGAACTAAAAAAATATTTCTTTCTAAATATTTCTAAAAATGTTTAAGATTATTAAACATTTTTAACATTAAATAGTAAAATACTTATTTAGACCTGGTAGTTCCAGGAGGCGTGGGTTCGAGTCCCGCTACGTTCAAATTTTTATACATTTACTAAATAAGTATTTTTCTTTCCTAAATGTGAAATAACACTTTAAAAATATTAAAAATATTAAATAGTAATTTTACAAAAAAAAGAACATTTTTTTTAGGAAAATGGATAAAAATGCTTTTACTAGAATTTAAAAAGCTACTTTCATATTTTATCCATAAGAAAATAGAAAAGAATCAAAAAAAAACATTGAATAAAAATTTCCAAAAAATTTCCATTTCTATACCTTAGAAACCCATTTACAAACGCATCAATATTTCTTTGTACAGTGTGTAAATTCGGGTTCACTGTGTCGCCGATCGTTTTAACACTGCACCGCTAATTGGACACTTAAGGGTTTATCCGGGACGCGGAGTGACCGTCACGGACACTCTGATGTTACCGATGTCGTTGAAATAAAGAATTTTTACTTAGTTGACTGTACGAATATAAAAAAAAATCAGCTTTACGCTGTATCCCCACACTGCAGGGTAGACAGAGGGAACCGAGTGTTAAGACACTTCGTTCCCCACTTTCTGCCGGATTCTGGAGGCATTGCCTGTTGAGTGGCAGAACTCAACGCCGCGCTTTGCCTCCGACACCCAGACCGAAGAAATGAAAATATAAATGCAAATAAATGTTTCATTTCCTCAAGTGGGGATCGAACTGTAGGATCCCCACTTGAGCAGTCGATTTTACAGTCACACTTTGTGCCCCTGAGCCACGACTGGCCTCAATCAACAATAATTTAGAATTTAAAACCTAACACTCTACATGGGAATGTTAATAGGATTACTATTTAAATGTTAGTTGTTAAATATTTACTATCGTCTTTATTTGTTGAGTAATTAGTTTCTTGGTATAAGTATAGAAATAAAACATGTGCTACATGAAAAGCCTATCGCTAACTTGCGATATACCTAATAAGAAAAGATATAAATGTTATTTAAATTAAAAAAAAATTAAAACATATTTAATTATTTTTTAAAAACTAAACTTATCTTACAAAGTTATACATATATCAACAAAGTTACAATTTCAAAAAAAAAGTCAAATATGTGTGAAAAAAAACGTCTCGAAAATTAGGTGAAAAGTGGGAAACAGATTTTCTTAACATTAGGTTCCCTCTGTCTACTCTGCTATACCGGCTTTTCTTATAAAAGGAAAAAGTACCTATTTATTATATCTACTCTACAAACTAGCCCATAGAATAAATGCAAAATTCAATTTACTTATCATCACCAAGTTAAAATGACATTCACAAGTAACAATTTAACTTAAATTATGTTCATGTTTCTTAATTAAAAATCATAGGAGGTCTTTATATAATGGTTGAGTTCTACGACCGTCTGTCATGCGATATGTGAATTATAGGAACTTGTAGGGTGGGACAATTTGATGTCTTCAATGTTTTTTTTTGTTGGTAAAAGATTTCTGATTATTTTGTCATCTTTTGAAAGAAAAAGAAATAGAAAATATAATAGACACCAAGCAAAATTAAGTTCAGCGGTATTTGAACCCGCGCCTGTTGCATACGGTCTGAGTCCCGTCACGGTAAAGTTTTTTTTGAAAGTTTTTTTTTAGATAAGTTTTCTAATATTCTTGAAGAATATTTTCAACAACATGTCACTGAAAGTTAGAAATTGAGAAACTTTCTTATTTTTATTCATCTAAAATAAAATAAATCAGCTTCACACTGTATCCCGCACTAAGCCGGGTAGGCAGAGGGAACCTAGTGTTAACTCCGTTCCCCACTTTCTGCCGAATTCTGGTGGCATTGCGTGTTGAGTGGCAGAATTCAACGCCGCACTAAACCTCGACACCAGAGCGAAGAAATGGAAATATATTTTTTTACAGTTACACCTCTGCCGTGCCGCTGCGCCACGACTGGCTTTATTCATCTAATATTTTAATATCTATATAAGCAGAGAGAACATAGTACAAATGCACTACAATACTCCACGTGCACTGCGTCTCCTCAGCGAGGAAATTAATAAGATAAATGTATTATATATTTGGAATTTGAACTCACAACCTCCGCGTTTATACCCAGACACTGTTCCACTGTGCCACTATGACAATTGATATATTTCCTATTTTATTGAAAATTTCTTATAAAATAAGAACAGAAATCAACTTAAATTAACGTAAGTATTAAATATAATTTACGTAACACAATTACCCCGTAACGTCCTAAAGGAAGTAAATAACCCTTCCTATTTGAGCCGCGTCACCCTCAATTTGCAAAACAAATTAGCGTTCCTTGACGACGCACCCCTGTTATGAAATTTGCTTATATATATACACCGTCCCGAATTTTCTATTGCTTTATGAAAAGTAAGTAAAATATTATGGAAATATTAATATTATTAAATAAAAAAAAATCGGCTTCACGCTGTATCCTGCTGACTTAAAAATATTTTATAATTATTTCAGCTTGATACTTCCACACGATGTTGAGTTAAATTGTCTTGACCGATGGACGGATAGATGGACAAAAAAAGATATATAATTTTTTTTTTTTATTAGAGGACGGTACCTTAAAAAATTTTATTCTTTGCCAATTTCATTTTTAAACCAAATCAAATATGCTCTAGTCCTTTTACTAATAACCAATTTAGGGTTTATTCCCTCACTTTTGGGATCCATCATCGTACCAGTTCAATGGTAGGTACCGTACATAGTGCTACCAGAACTACCTATAAACGCGACGTTTCATGATGACAAAAGAATCAGAAATGGATGAAATTAAAATTCTCATATTAATATAACATATCTCGGCCTAATATTTTTATTAGGTAAAAAAAGTATTTTCCTTCAGTGTATGTAGTACATATATTTTGATATAGATATTTACCCCAAATAAAATAAACAAATTGGAGTTTAAAGTAAAAGCCTCATTTTTTATATTTTGAAGCATTTATCGGTATAGAATTACCAAATTACTCCAACCGTGTATGGACCTTGTTAGGTCTCGAACAGTGACTAATGGTCAAGGTATTAGTGACCGAGTATTAGTTACGTATATCTATAGTGGTCGTTGTGTTAATAGCGCTATATTATGTAAAGAATTGTATTTTTTTTTAACTTCACACTGTATCCCGGGTTTAGTAGGGTAGGTAGAGGGAGCCTAGTGTTAAGACACTCCGCTTCCCACTTTCCGCCAAATTGTGGAAGCTTTGCGTGTTGAGTGGCAGAAATCAACGCCGTATTTTGCTTCGACACCAGAGCGAAGAAATAAAAATATTAAATATTTAATTTTCTCGCGTAGAAATCGAACTCACAACC
>JAAIXJ010000016.1:839259-988382 GCA_013403705.1 Heliconius hermathena | reverse complement strand
GGCTGTTTCTGAATGAGTAAATTAAATTATTCACTGACATCAGCACATTTAACAGAGTATATTATATAGGTAAAAAGAACATAAAGTTACAAAAATATATACGTGTAATACATAATTAGCTTTATGTATATTTTATAAATATCAAATATCAACAATGGTCGTATTTTTTTATTTAAAACAATCAAAAATTCTTTGACGATAATGTCGTAAAAAAATCATATTAGAAGTCATTATAGTTGTCAATCAATTCTGCTTATTAAATCAATAATCATGTATTTTAAGCGGGCGAAGCCGCGGGCGAGCCGCTAGTAGTATATATAAAATGTAAATTAAAATTAAAGTTTCAGTTTCATTCAAATTTCGAATATTGCTAATATTGTAATTATTTCTGTTTTAAATATAAATTCATTTAGGTTTCCTATTTATTGGCTAGCAGAACCCACTGATACAAAGTCGGGAAAGGAAAACGATCGAACCCACGAACATCGATCAGACACACTACACCACCACGGCGTATTAGGTTTGTTATATATAAATAAATTTTATTTAATATAGAATTTTAGAGGCCCGTCACAGAGCAGGGTCACAAAGCTTAAGGTAACGACTGGTTGTGGATTCGATTTCTTCGCTGTGGTGTCGAGGGAAAAAGCGTTATTGAGTTCCGCCATTCAACACGCAAGGCCTCTAGAATTCAGCGGAAAGTTGGGAACGGCGTGTCTTAACACTAGGCTCCCTCTGCCTACCCCGCTGTGTGCGGGATACAGCGTGAAGCTGATTTATTTAATATAGAATTTTAACTTACAACAACAAAATAATCCACAAATAAATCTTTACACAACAACATCCAATAAATTGAACAATAAAATAACAAGCTTATTTTCATTGAAATAATGTGTACGACGTATATATGTATGTATGTATGTACGTCCATAAATATAAAATACGCAATCAAGTAGGTGCGAACGCCGTCTCAGTACGCCGGTGGAGCAATAAACGTAAATTTTGTTTTCAATTTAATTGTTTTATCATTGTAAATAAATAGTAAAATTCAATTATATAATGTCATTGATATTGTGATGTTTGTAAATGTTTGTAAATGTATGTAATTTGGCGCAAGGGCACAAGGTGTGGGCTTGATTATCACTTGGGGTAATACATTTAATATTTTCAATTACTCCGGGTAACGAGACAAAGCGTAATGTCTCCATAGTTCGACGGAAAGCGGGGAACGGAAGTGTGTTAATAGGAATGGAGTCTTAACACTCTGTTTCCAGGTTCCCTTTGATTTGGTAACACTACAGTTCAGTACATTAAAATATTAACATTTTGTGCCCACTTGCCTGACTGTCACTGTCTTAATTAGATATATTATTACAATTTTATTTCGTTTATACACACAAGAATAATTAATAAATTTCATAATAAATTAAAGTGTTAACTATATAGAAGGGTAGGTAATGGCCTTACTTAAATGTTATTTATCATACTTTGTTAACATAAAGTATGTAGATTCGAATCTGAAAATATGTAATTATCAATTAAATTGATAATACGATACGTATAGTTTATATTTTCCTTTGTTTTAAGACTCTACGTTCCCATTAAACATTTTTGTTCCTCACTTTCCGCCGTATTCTAGAGGCAGTCCGTGTTGAGTGCCGGAACTCAACGCCGCGCTTTGCTTAGTCACCAGAGCGAGAAAATATAACGTATTACCTTATATTTTATTCCTCGTGTGGGAATCGAACTCAGAACCTGTAGCGTTTGTAGTCGCACGCCTGTGCTGGTTGGAATTATTTAGTTAATACATTAAAATTAACATCAAGGAAGACATTTTAATATGAAAGTACTTACTAAACTTTAATTTTCAACATTTTTTTTTCAAGAAATAACTATAATCTATACGTATGTTGTCGTTATAACTCATAAACGTAGCTATGAGCTTACAGTTCGCGTGACCGCTCGAGCAGCTGTCATTGAGACACGACTCGTCCGTCTGTCCCTATGTAAAAATAATAGGACATTCTAAATAAGTTAAAAAATTTAGCTTTATGTTTTTAATATAAATAGGTATGCATTTTTTTAATTACTTGTTTTTTAAGAATCATCATCATTTTTTTAAGAATCCCTGCTACCTGAGATATCTACTATATTTTTTTTTCAATACGTTATAGAAATTGCCTACCTATACCAATACTCACTTGAACTATAATAGTAATTTAAAAAAAATGTCTATGCATGCAAAAAAAATAAAAAAAATAGTTTTATTTTTTCATAACACAAAAAAATTAAAATACAACATATAAAACGATATTATAATCAAACAGCCACTCATACAAAAGGGGTTTTGAAATCGCTTAAAAGGCTGTCATTTTGAATTCCTACCCAGTTATTACCACTCACCAACCCCACGAACGACGATGGTTTAAAAAAAAATAAAAAAATAAACACGCCTACTTTTAATTCTTCCAGTTGACAGTTGACACAATGGGGCACAAGGGCTCAAAGGGTTACAAGAGCGAAGGGGTAATTGGTATGGGTGCTGAGTATAAGCGGAAACAACGTACTTACAAAATAAAATGGCGACTGACGTCAAAGTCTATTGGTAGGTTCTTTTCTTTGATTATTATAGCCATTTTAGTTAGTAAGTTATATTTTATAATTTTTTAAAAAAGAAGCACCACCAGAAATTAAATAAAATTTTATTCAGGTAGTGGCAGATTGGGTATCTTATATGATATTATGAAAACTATAATGACTTTTATCATGGATATTTAGGATATTTATTATTTTCTTTTATGATATTATATTTGTAATTACATATAGAATATGTCATTTATTTACAAAATCAAGAACAAATAAAATTAAATTTACGTAAAAATCTAAATTGCAATTTTAAATAATAATGACTACTAATAATAATATACTTACTTACCTACTAGTAGGTATACTTACTTACTCAAAACAACAGAAAAAATTTTAAATATCTAGTTCTAACTATGACATATATGCAAATTGAAAGAATGAAAAAAAATCAAGTGGTCATGTCACATAACATCAGCTTCACGCTGTATCCCGCACACAGCAGGGTAGGCAGAGGGAACTTGTAAGTGTAAGACACTCCGTTCCCCACTTTCTGCCGAATTCTGGAGGCATTGCGTGTTAAGTGGCAGAACTCAACGCCGCGCTTTGCCTCGACACCAAAGCGAAGAAATGGAAATATAAATTTAGGTAAATATTTTCGAGTGGGGATCGAACCCACAACCAGTCGGTTTTACAGTCACACTTTGTGCCGCTGCGCCACGACTGGCCTCACATAACATGGACCTAATTAAACAACTTTTAAACAATTAATTCCCTCAAACCCTTGGTTGCTGCTTAAATATTTCTATGATCTATCTAGATTATTTTTTAACCAATAACCAATAAAAATTTTACAAAATCAAAAAACTAAAAATTTTGGAAATTTCTAGACACAATTATTTTACTTTAGCTTCGACCGCATGAAATATAGCGGACGTTTATCGCGTGATCTAAATACGTGAAATGTCGACAATATCGAAAATTGTCCAATAAAAGGATAATCGTCCACTTGAATATAAAATAGTATAGCTTTATAGATGTGAATTAATAAACCCACTTGTGTATATCTGATGTAAGTTTTCTAGTTCGAAGTAGTTGCTAGTTCAAATCACAGAATGTAAGCTTTCGAAGTTTATCCAAATTTAAATTAATATAGATTATTTTCATAGATTAATTCATATTCTTTTTAAAATCGTCGTGGTGCAGGTCAAGCGAGCGTAAACTATAAACGTTACGGTTGTGGGATCGCTAACGTGGCAAAGCGCGGCGTTGAATTACGCGACTAACAAAAATGTAATAACACATAAGAAATAAAATAAATATCTATACGTAATATGGAGAATAAGCATAAAACTAATGTGACAAATTATGGCAAAATTGACGTGCAATGCGGTTTTCGATTCTCAATTAGCGGTCAGCGTTCGTTATCGGAGCGTCATTTGGTACTCTTGCGGTTTTCCTCTCTTGAATGTCGCGCTTAATGTTAAGTGGATTTCCATAGCATATGGTGTGTTGATGCCTTTAGTTGGATTATTTTTGTTATTATTATTTCTTTTTTCAGCTTCACGCTGTATCCCGCACACAGCAGGGTAGGCAGAGGGAACCTAGTGTTAAGACACTCCGTTCCTCACTTTCTGCCGAATTCTGGAGGCATTGCGTGTTGAGTGGCAGAACTCAACGCCGCGCTTGTCCTCGACACCAGAGCGAAGAAATGGAAGTATAAATTTAAGTAAATATTTCATCTCGTCGAGTGGGGATCGAACCCACAACCAGTAGGTTTTACAGTCACACTTCATGCCCCTGCGCCACGACTGGCCACGACCTCAATAACAACAATATTATTACAACAATATTAAAAAAAACACACACATAAATAACAACAATAATATTATTACAACAATATAAAAAAACACACACATAAATAACAACAATATTATTACACACACTAAGTGACGGTTATGCAAACGAGCGGCACATGAAACAATTACCGGCGAAAACTGTAATTTTCCGGTAAATTTGCATAATTGCTGATAACGGCCGCGCTGGGGGCGGCCGTCGTCGCGCCGGGTGACAATTGCCCGACACATTTTTTTTTATGTTTACATTTTCAATTAAGGCTGCCGTGTTACTTAACTTGGGTAATAATTCTTTTAGGTTATATGAGTAATAAGGGAAGTGAAAATAATGTTTTTCTTTATGTAGTTTTTTATATATATATATATATATATATATATATATATATATATATATATATATATATATGTATATAGTTCATTTTTTATTTATTTTATATTTTTTTTGATTACCATCCAAAAAATTATAAAATAAATAAAAAAGATAAGCGTTAAGATACTCTGTTGACTATTTGCGTGCTGAATGGCGAATCTCAACCCCGCGCTTAGCCCCGACACCAGAGCAAAAAAATGAAAATATAAATTTAAATAAATATATTAATGAATAAATAACTAATTATGAAAAGACATACACAATTAAACATAAATGAAGAACAAAATAATTAGCCCACTCAACACTAACTAGCACGCACAGGCGCACCGTCATAAGGCTCGTTCACACGCGCCCCGCAAGCGGCGACATCGCGACGAGGTGACAATCAATCAAGCGTCGCCACACCGTCGCCATACGCCCGTTGTCGCGTAAATTACTCTATCGTAGAGATAATTGCTTGCTGTTTGGTATTAATGGAAGTTGTTATTTACATATGTATATGTGGATCTAGATTGTTTTTTTTAGAGTTGGTAGTTGGATTTTATAAAATGTTAATTTATGATTTTTGAATCAAAATAGATTGAATAAAGGTAATAAGTTAATGTAATTGTTATTGATTTTGTTCGCTCTGGTACCAAGACAAAAACTCCATGTTGAGCTCCGCCACTCAATACGATATAGGTATACGATACGAGGTATCGTTATATACTATATAACGATACCTCGAAATTTCGGCAGAAAGTAGGGAAGTAACACACCGGTCTTAATACTAAATTCTCATTGCCTATCCTGTTGTGTGCGTGATAGCATGAAGCTGATTCGATTGGATTTTACGTAAGTAATAAAGTTAAAGTTCTATATTCCCTTTAATTACAGATAAATTAATCAAATTGTACCTAATATTTATCTTTATTGATTTATGAACGTTACAATCACAATAGCGCTTAAAATACAAAAAAAATATATCAATATTTATATTAAAATACATCTGTTAAGAGTGAGGATCATTTGAATAGCTATAAATCGATATAATATGACCCTTCACAATAGGCTATTAACAATATCAGCAGATGCGCGCGACACCTGAGCGGAACGATGCACTAAGTCATATTTCGCTTATTTAATATTTCGGACTCGATACTTAAGTCTTTTTACCGATGATATATTCATATGTACTATTGAATGAAATAATGTTATGTTATGATTCTGATAATATAGATAAGTAATATACAAAATTAATATCAAAAATAAATAATAGAAAGTAAAAAGCATGCTTTTGTGAAAAAGTCTTATAAGAAACAATAAGAAGTATATAAATTATTATTAATTTAAGTATTTATTTATTATAAGTTATAGATCTTTGTTGATCTACAATCCGGAAATTAGTCTTTCTTGAGCGTTCTTGAGTGTCTTTTTTCTTTATATTATTGCATTTTTATCGGTCATTGATAGTGAGCAAACTTAAAAAATTATAACACGTTTCAAAGTTGATCAAAATCAAGTTAAAAGTTTCCTTTTAAGCATACATAGACAGATAAATGGAATCGAAGCTAATAAAAGCGTGTTAAAAAGATGTACAACAGTAGAATATTTAAATAAAGTTTGTTTTACTAAACTGAAATTAGAATCATCTATCTATCTTCATTATATATCTTTATGCAGTATTATTTACATCAAGTTATTCAACTTTTATATTAAAACTGTCACGGGCAACTTAAAAAAATTATAAACGCTGTATCATAGTGAAAACTAACATAACGTATAAGAAAAAGTTATAGGCCACTAATAAAGTATATACTACAAAAGGAGCGGAAACATCCACAACAAAGAACCTTGAAATTTAAGGACAATCCTTTTTGCTCTAAATCATCAATCGATAACACGATGACTAAGTTAATAATACGAATAAAAAACAGAAGGGACCGTTAGACGCATTAATATTATATAACATACCTACCCCATTTTAATTCCCTTTTTATACGCTGACAACACTGGTTTTCGATTGTCACGCCTTGTTCACAGGAAAATAAACGAGATGCGTAGATTTAAATTGGAAGATCGTGATTTTAGATTAAAGTTATAAGTACCAACAAATAAATATTAAATTTAATTGTTTTATTTTATAATCAGTATTAGTTAACAGGTGTTATTAAAATTTAAGTAATTATATTACATGAATATTAATCGAGTAATTAAAATCCTAAAATCTTAAAATCATTAAAAAAAACTTTCTTATCCCTTGCAGAACTACTAAGATACTTTATTCTATAGATTTTTTACGCAAACAAATGATTAACTTTTTTTATATTACACATATTACAAAATATCCTTTTATATCCCCTTTTAGGTAAAGGATGTGTTTTATATTTATTTTTTGTTACGTTTTGTCATCAAGGTCCCAACATAATCGAATTTTCGTCAAACAATATGGGTTGAAATTGGTTCTTTTATTGATGTTCTTTTTATGGTTGAAGGGGAATCGAATGTGTCAGCACCAAAAATGCTTCGTTGTTATCATTAATGTAACACAACAACGTTTCTATTATTAATAATTTACACATACATTGTCACTTATCTTTGTTGAGTAATGAACAGAAAAATACGTTTAAGAATGAAATATCGATTTACATATTTTACATGATATTGGCGCATGATTAACCTTTTACTACTTATAATCGGTTTTTTTTTCACGCTGTATCCTGCATATTGCAGAGTAGGCAAATGGAATCTAGTGTTAAGACACTCTGTTTCCCACTTTCCGCTGAATTTTTGGAACCCACAACCGTCGAGCTTACAATCATACGCTTGTGCTTCTGTACTATGACAGCCTCAAAATAGTAATAAATTTTTACCTACAACCTTTTACGTTTTACCTAAAATAATATAAAGACGTCTAAAGAAGTATAATTAAATTTAACTCATATTAAATGGTCATTTGTTTTCATTTATACAAGTAAATCATGATCATAATAACTATGAACTCTTTGCAAATTATTTTATATAGGTACATACCAAAAATATATCTCCCAATAAAATATCAACAATAACAAAGTATTAAAAAGTAAAATGTAACGCAGGAGTCTAAGACCCCTGCGTTCCCGACTACCGCCTGTGGCCGAAACAAGCGGATAATTACAGAGATCACATTTACGAATGTAAATGCGCCGGAGTGTGTCCGCTCATAAATCATGTTGCGGTCATCTGCCGCCCGCGGCGCTGACGACGACGGGCGACGGTCGACGCGGTGAGGCCGACCAGTGTAGGCGGGCCCTTAGGACGTGTTGTGAAGGTGGATGTTGTTTTGAAATAGATATTTTGCTTGTTTGTTAGTCTGTTGTTTGGTTTGTAAAATAATCTTGATAATATGCCTAATAAGCAATGATATATTGGTAGGTGCGTAATATCAATTAGTGTTGGTCATTAAATTAAATTATTAGATGTTTAATATTAAATCTTTAATATTAAATTATTAGATATTTATTATATTGGGGCTGTATATGTTATGTGAATATATTAATGATATTTTTTTAGATATCCAATATATTTATAGTGTTTAAGAATATAATTTGAGAACGTAAAAATCTATGCATTATTGACAAAAGTCTATGTCATTTTATTATAATTTGGCAAAAATTCGTAGATGTACTTATAAAGAAGATAAAAAAAACAGCAGAAGGATAGAAGACAATAAATATTAATAAACCAAATCATCTCCAACCATTCTGTGCAACAATTTCTAAGCTATTTCTCATCTTAATATTTTCAAAATTGGTTGAGTTTATAATTTAAAATGTAAATATGTGCATAACCACTGTGCTTATGATCTTAAATCTTACTTCAGAAATAATTATAATAATAGCGTAAGATGTTAGATAAAAGCTGGCGTTGAGTTACGTAGGCAACATTTCAAAGTAAAAGACGACGAAAAATAAACTCAGGCATAGTTAAGTAAATGAAAAGGATTTTCTAATTGAGGAATTTAAAATGAAAAAACAAAAAAAAAACAAACTAATTATAAGAAAATATGATAAAATGTGAAATGACCTTATCAGTGCCAACTTATACTGGGTGGAGTTTCAAATGTGTATCAACGGTGCGCTTTGTTCGTTTTTTCCGAATCGCGGCGCGTCTGACAGATGTATGTAGTGTTGCCATGTGTTTTATATCCCTATAAAAGCCTACTTAGAGATTAATATTTGGAGGAAATTGAGATCAATAGACAAAATAACGGGAGATTTGGGCCTATGATTATATGATGATAATATGATTCTGTTTAAATCAATAAATGTATATATTTTCATTCTTCTCTCTGGTGTCAAGGCGGTGAGTTCCGCTACTCAACGCGCAATGTCTCCAAAATTCGGAGGTAAGTGGGGAACGCAGTGCCTTAACACTAGGTTTCCTCTGCTTATCCTGCTATGTGCGGGATGCATATATAGGTATTTTTTAAGTTTTTTATTGTAAATATATTGTATCATTTACGGTGTAGACAAGAAAAATGTGATATTAGCTTACGTTTCTTTTGATATATATTAGGTACTAACTAACTCTCCTATATATAGGTATATATATAAAAAAAATGCTTACCATTACAGAATCATCCGTAAGTGAAGGCAGGAGTCACAAACTACATAATTATCTCATCCTTACCTTGCAAAACGATAAAGGCTAAAATATTATAAATATTTAATGCATTTATCATTACCAATTTAAATACATGTCCAAGTTTTTGTCATTTTTGTTATTTGCTTTCAAGATGTACCGTATACCGTTGCAAAAATTCAATTTTAACACATTAAAATCGATTCTTTTTTTAGGTATGTCGCTGAATCATTTTCTCGAAACTGTCAACACTGACCGCATTCAATGTGAGACCTTTTGCAGAGTAAAAATAAAAAAGAAAGAAAAAAGAAAAACGTAATGTCGGCGCTACACGATACATTGAAGTTTGAGTTCTGAGAAGGTGGTTATCGTTATCGCAAATCTCGATGTGATAATAATCAATTTCTCTGATTATAACGTTTCAATATTGGAGTGTAAAATATTGGCTAAATAACAAGTTTCTGTGCATAAATATATATTTTAGTTTTTAATAAATAAATTATTTAAATTTATTAAATTCAATATCATCGGTTTAGAATCTGAACCTGTTAAATGCGTTTTTTTGTTTTTTCGCTATCTACCTTTTTATGCCATTGTGTCATCAATGTCATCATGTGACTGTAAACGCAACGGTTGTAGGTTCAATTCCTGTTCGGAGGAATGAAATATTTACCTAGGTACTTATATACCTATTTAGGTCTTGGCACCGACTTCATCTAATATCAGTAGGTAGCACATACCTGCTAATAATAGTATTAAAAGTTGTTAGGTTTGCATAAGAAATATTTAAATTAAAATTTTATTATTTTAGGTAATTTATTTTATGCGTTTTAATCCTTGAAATCCATTCTATTTTAACGTAGTTTTTTTATATAAAATATTCTCATTACGCTATTAGGTAACTATTTGAGTTTTTGTTATAAACATATGTATTAATAGAGGCCAGTCGTGGCGCAGGGGCAGAAAGTGTGACTGTAAAAGTGCCTGGTTGTGAGTACGATCCCCACTCGAGGATGTAATATTTATTTAAATTTATATTTCCGTTTCTTCGATCTGGTTTCAAGGTAAAGCGCCACGTTGAGTACTGCCACTCAACACAATGCAATGCCTCCACAATACGGCTGAAAATGGAGAACGGAGTGTCTTAACACTAGGTTAACTCTGCCTACCCTGCTATATGTGGAATACGTCGTAAAGCTGATAAAAATAATAAGTATGTATTAATTTTCTATACCTACCTATTCTTACATATGTTAGACTACAATATTAAAAAAAGTCTACCTTAAAGGTACCTAAGTTACTTATAAGCCAATAGTCCCTTGCCACCACCATGGGTTATGTCATCACTCAGTTCAATCTGATAACTGCCTCCAATAATTGAATTCAATTCTGGCTTATTTATTCCTTCAAACAGATACCATCTTATTTGTCCAATTCTTACAAAGCTTGCCCCAAGCGGAATCGAACCTTAGCACCGCGTGGAAGAGGCTATTTTCATATTTTAATACTAAAATATTTGTTGAAATTCAATTTTAGAATACTATGTTCAAAATACGAATTTGGTCAGGCGTGTGTTGTAAACTTACTTGATTCACAACAAACGCTTATGCTAATGTATTGAAATATTAACTTTATTTCCTTTCAATAAGATTTAAAATTGAATGTAAATAGAGCGTTGATTCAATAACTTGTTAAAAGAAATGACAATCAGCGTGAAGGTTGTGGCCTTTTTAGTGTTATATAGTTATTTACGGCTTATGAATGCATCTGCCTATAAAAGTTTTTTTTAATAGGTAGATATAGATAGGGTTAGGGGTAGGTACCTATATCTAGATAGATAGATAAAACTATAATAGATACATATTTAACGTGACCTAGTTGTATGGTATACCTACTTGTCTGAACACAGTGTTCAAGAACCTATACCAATTTCACTAGTTTCAATTTTATTATAGGATCTACCTATTGATTATAGAAATCTAGATCTAAATCAAATTATTCAGTAAGTAAGCAGTTAAAAGTAACTATTTTTGTAAATTACAGAAAGCCCTATATTATAATTAAACCCAGTGTTAAGAAACTTCGTATTATAATTTTTAAAATTCCCTTTCAGAGTTTCTATTGAGGTTTTAATTTTTTTGACGCTGGGAAATGCAGACAAGAAACGGAAGCATCCTACGGATAGAAGATACTGTGGGACTCATTGAAAGGAAACCCGATACTACCCACTAAAACACAACGGCAACCCTTTCACTTCACCTACACGAAATGCCCCAGGATCGTTCGCGCATGTTACTGCTATTGAAGCTTAACCCGAAAAGAACACCGGACAAGTGTGAGTCGGGCTCACCCATCGAGGGTTCCGTACACGAAACGTTACATAAGTAAAAATTGGTATTGAGTTTTTTTTAAAATTCAAGGCTCAAGCCGGAGCCCTTTCGTCTGATACCTCACTTGAACTAGGTTTTAATACCAAAGTTTGCCCTCCCTTAAACTTATTTTTTTTTTGGATTTAACCACATATGTATCTACGGTTTTTCTCCCTGAACTTAGTACTATTTGTACATGCTAGCTAGCTTTAATTTTGATTCCCTTTATCACTATCGAAATATTTTGCGATATAAACGGTGATATCTTTTTTTAAGTAAACGTGGAAATACTTTTTTTCAGGAAATCAATGGACCGTAGACCTGAGTACCTATATAATTTGAATTTCAACCCGTTATCTCCAAATGTTCCTGAGATAAGGGCTCTTGAACTTGACTTGAACAGCAAATTTATTGTATAAGGATTCCTTTTTCCCTAAAAGGTACGGAGCCCTAAAAAACAAAATAATGAACCTAAAACTACCTTGAGCTTATTTAAACACTTTCCAAATGCGTCACTATCGAGTTAAATTATTTTTTTCATAATTCGTCATTTTCAGAGTACTACGAGAAAACATTATGTTGATATCGTCTCTGCATCTACTTTTAAATAATTAATTTTTAATATCTATGTTAAATAGAAAAAAAAAGTTAACGGACTTTGTAAATTATATTCTTAATCAAACCCACTATCTTGATACCTAGTTCTAACTAGATGCTACTATTTTTTAATCTACAGCAGTTAACTACATTTCCTCTACACTGTCGTGGTAGGCGCGACCAATCAGCTTTATTGGTCAGTTTTATTACTTCCATTAGATTTTGTTACACCGTTATGTCTTTGAAGCATTATCAATATTTTTTCACGCTGCTTCACGCTGTATCTCGCAGCAGGGCAGGCAGAGAGAGCCTAGTGTTAAGACACTCAACTTCCCACTTTACGCCGAATTCTGGTAGCATTGCGTGTTGAGTGGCAGAACTCAACGTAGCGAAGAAATGATCATCAAACCCACAACCTTTACAGTTACATGCTTGTGCCCCTGCGCCAGGACTGGCTTGTGGTTATAAATATTTTATTTATTGAAGTCTAGAGCCTCCCTCAATAAATCATCGTTCGTCGTTCGTCGTTTTGTGTTGCTCAGACCGACACACCAACACCAACACAATTGGAACCAGTAGCTCCTAATATTAAATTATATATATATATATATATATATATATATATATATATATATATATATATATATATATATATATATATATATATATATATATATATATATATATATATATATATATATATATATATATATATATATATATATATATATATATATATATATATATATATATATATATATATATNGAGTGTCTTAACATTAGGTATATTCTTTAATAGATATTTATCGCATATATTACATTGAAGCCAATCGTGGCGCAGAGGCACAAAGTGTAACTGTAAAATCGACTGGTTGTGGGTTCGATTCCCACTCGAGGAAATGAAATATTTATTTACATTTATATTTTTAATTCTTCGCTCTGGTGTCGAGGCGAAGCGCGGCGTTGAGTCCAGCCCCACTCAACACGCAATGCCTTCAAAAAAAAATCGGTGGAAAGTCTGGAACAGAGTGTCTTAACACTAGGTTCCCTCTGCCTACTCTGTTATGTGCGGGATACAGCGTGAAGCTGAAAAAAAAATCTCATATGACTTGATTTAAGACGGTGTAACATCCATTTTAACTCAGCAACCTCTAGACTATATCGCGCATTGTTAAAGAAAAAAAGAAAAAACAACTAATAAAGTCTAAATTAATACAAAAGTTTAATTGATCAAGTAAAAAGTAATTAGTTCTGTACGTTTGTATCATTTTATGTGTTTCGATAATACAGTGGGCTGTCGTAAAATCGTAATGTTTATTACTATTAGTCGGGCGTACGCAACTCGATGTATCGATGTATCGATATGTCGAGTTTAATTTCATTACTCGATAGAAGCTTTTATGAGGGAACGATTTAGTTGCAAGGACGTGAGGGCTTTTCTGTGAAAGAAAATTAAGTTTTTTTAATTAATTAATTTCATATATTTATTTTAACGTAGGTAGTAAGTAGGTGAGGATAGTGGTGGCGCAGGGATACAATCGTGCAACTGTAAACGACAGCTTGTAGGTTTGATTTCGATTTGTGGAAATAAAATATTAACTATTTTCATTTCCTCGCTCTTTTAACGAAGTAAAATTCGGTGGAAAATAGGAAACGGTAGTGTCTTATCACTAGATCTGCCTAAACTGCTATGTGCGGGATACAGCGTGAAGCTGAAGAAAAGTACCTACATACATATTAAAATACCTATTTTAAATAGAATTTAATGATACATCACTTAGTTCTCTAATTTTTGCCCATTCGGAGACGTGTTGATTTTGAACACTAACTATGCTTTGTAGGTAGGAGGTATTGGTTTTTTGGCAAATATTATGAAATTATTTTTTTATCTTGTTAGAAATTACTTCGAATTTCTAATAATCAACAATTATAGCATTTCTTTCAAAAATGAATACCAACCCCTAACATTAAAACTGATATTATTTAGTTTCTACATGTTATATCTATAAACAACAACCCCTTATTTTGATCGAGTAAGTAGGTCCAAAACGGGGTTGCAAGAGACAATCAGAGGCAGCTGCAAGGATCGATACAGCGCCCCGACCAGGTGTAATATAACGCCCACCCCCACTTTATATACGATTAGCGCTCTAAACACGGCTTCGCCCGGTTTTACTTATTTGTATATTATAGCCAAATTATTTAAATTTTTTACATAAATTGTAGCCTATGTATTATTCTTGTGTATAAGCTATGTTGTTGTTAAGTTTCATCTAAATCAGTTCAGTAGTTTTTGTGTGGAAGTGGAAAGAACATCCATAATCGCAAACTTCTACATTTATCATATTAATAGGACAAGTACTTAAGTAATATGTCTAATAGATAATCTTATATTTAAAAAATATTAGTATGATTTCATTGTTAATAATATAAATTTGGATTTATTTTAGTTTTATGTCTGTCTTTCCATCTTAAAAAAAATTGTAAAAAAAAACGGATGTACCTAGTTCATTGTAGTTAGACGCCTGGCTCTGACCTTTACGCTTTGGTATCGATGCAAACACGGCGTTTGATTCCGTCACTTAAGAAGCAGTGCCTCCAGAATTAGGCAGAAAGGAAGGAGTGTCGGAGTGTCTCAACACTAGGCTGCCTCTGCCTACCCTATTATATGCAAGGTTACATCGCAAAACTGAAACAAAGTTAATTTGCTTGTTTCAGCTCGACCTAATAAAGGCATGTTAAAAAAAACATAAAAGCACTTGTCAACGCAAAAGAAATGCGTAAGCCCCGCCCACTCGGTGACAAAAGCGACCAATCAGCGATGTCGCACGACGCCCGCGACACAACCGACCAATGGGATGCGTCGCACGCGTCCAATGACATTAGTTGACATTTGACAATATAGTACGCCTTGTCACGCGGTTGGTAGCTTTTTATGGAATGGACAGATGTTTGTTTTTGTCGATGTTTCTTAGAATAGTTTAAATTGTCGTCGTATAGGTCGTGGGTTCGTATTTTTTATTATTTATGAGGCCGTCATATCTCAATGGCATAGCGCCTGATTGTAAAGGCGATTGTATGTAGTAGAGATACAAAGTACGGCGTTGAGTTTCACTACTGAACAAGAAATAACTTCAAAATTTGGCGGATGGTGGGGAACCAAATGTCTTAACATTAGGTTGCCTTGCCTACAATACTATAGGACGGAATACAGGTGTATCCTGCACAAAGTTAAAAAAAATATTTTATATTGATCTATTCATCTAGGTAAACAATACGAATAGGATCGAGTCTACATATTTTTTTTATATCTACGTTTTCAAAAATATTACTCAGCTTGCTTTTATTATTTTTTTCATTTTTAATACTTTTGATTGGTAAGTGAACCTGAAAAATGGGATTATGAAACACATCTTATTAGATTCCTATTAAATTATAGGAATGACTAGATAACAGACTACTACGACTATTGGAATCTAGTGGTTACCTATAAATGGTATAGGCATATGTTATGTGTAGGTAATGACCTATATATCTACTTTTATTTAATTACTTAAACTTGGATATAATATTTAGAATTTTTAGCATTCCGTACCCAAAGTCCAAAACAGAACCCTATTACTAAAATTTCGCTATCCGTCCGTCTGTCACTAGGTTGTATCTCGTGCTAGTTCGGCAGCTAGGCCAAACCTCGTGGAGGGGTACAAAGTGTGACTGTAAGTACGAAAGGTCGTGGGTTCGATTCCCACTCGAGGAAATGGAATTTTAATATTTTTATTTCTCCGAGCCAAAGCGCGGCATTGAGTTCCGCTGGGTTCCCTCTGCCTACCCTGATGTATGTGGAATATTCCCCATTCTCCATTTTACGCCCAATTCTGAGGGCATTATTACTTTTTGAGTGGCGGCACTCAAGACCGCTCGACACCAAAGCAAAGATTACATGAAACTACTTACCTATTAAATATTCCATTTCCTCGAGTTAGAATCGAACCCGCAACCTTACAATCACACTTTGCGCCCACACGCCACTGGCCTCAAGTTAGGCCTACTATGTGATATATAAATATTATTTTAAAAAATCTATTAATCTCTCAAATTCCACCACTCTGTCACTCTTCGCTCGATCATCTCGAAGCCATTACTTGGCGCCATCTGGTGCCAAATTGTTGGAACATGACAGTGCATCCGAGAGATACGGCTGTTACGTGCGTACAATGGTGGAGTGGGTTTTATTCTTATTTTAGGTGTTTTTTTTCATTATTCTCTTGGAAGACTCCTAAATGGGTATGACATCAGACTTTAGAAGAGTTTCTTTTTATTTTGCTTGGTTCTTTAGTGTTTTTTCTATAAAATAGGCTGTTTATTTAAATAAGAGTAATTTTAAGATAGGTATTATCTCTACTTATCATGGAAAATATGGAGAATACCTGTGTAAAAGTAAACTTTATTTTTGCTTTTTTAACTGCATGCTGAATTCCGCCTATAGCGGGGTAGGCAGAGGGAACCTTAGATCCTAATGTTAAGACAATGAACTTAACATCGAGCTTTGCCTCTCTTGTCTTTGCGTTACCGGGGCAAAGAAATGAAAACATTAAACATTTCGTACCCTCAAATGCGAATCGAATCCAAAACCCATGTACCTACTGCTACGCCACGACTGGCCTCGACTAATTAATTATATATAAAAAAATATACTTTTTGACTTAACCAATGTCACATAATGATATAAAAAAATAACTGAACAGGTATAACAGTTAAAACGTTCCGCTATATCCTTGACGCGAGGAGCACCGAAAAAGTCATTTCATGCAAAATTAAGCACCGTCCCCGCGTTTTAGTGACAGCCGTGTGAGGACAGGGCCCTTATTAACATTTTTTTAATGACAACATGTATTTTTAACTCATTTTACTTAAAATATGCTTTATTGCAAGGGAAAAAGGAATGTGTAATCTATAAGTGGAAGTTCTATAATAAGGGTGTTCGTAAAAAGCCATGTCATCCTCTTGAAATTGATTCAGAGCAGATTTTTTTTGTCATTGGATATGTAACGTGTCACGGGTTTGATGACGAAATAAAAAAAATATATGACGTCGGTTTGCTATTGTTTTTTTTTTGTTTGAAATGTTTGTAAAAGCGTTGGTTGTGAATTTGATTTCTGTGTAATGCGTGTTTTATGTTGTCTTGTTAGATATTAAATAGGTAAGTTATCATAGGAATGGAAGCAATATTAAAAATAACCATTTGCATTTAAGTACAATTGGGAACCTAGTGTGAAGACACTTCTGTTCCTCACTTTCCGCCAAATTTTGTAGACATTGTGTATGGAGTCGCGAAATTCAACGCCACGCTTTTTAGTTAGTTACCAGAACGAAGAAATGATAATATTAAATATTTAACATTTTGAGTGCGAACCGAACCCATAACTTTTCGTGCTTAAAGTACACGCTATGCACGACTGGCCTCATAATATGTTTTAAATATAAATACATCTATATGTACATCGAATATATGTTTCGATTCCTCACCAATGGGAATCGAAGTCGTTCCTTCCGTATACCTACAATTAAACATTTCCTCAGCATGCACGAGGCACGATTAGGTACATACCTATTATTTAGCTCATTACATTCTATTTTGAAGTAGATACCTGGCTGTAACCGATGGCAGTCGTTTCGAAGTTCTCGAGAACATAAAAATTGTTTATACTCTCTCACATTTTACTGCCTTTGCTCTGAAAAGATAAAACGCGGCGTTAAGTTCCGCATCCTTCACATTCTATCAAACACAACATATCTCAACTCCCAAGTAGATATATACAGGAGAAGCGGAAAACTAAAAAAAAATACTATTAAATGAAATCAAACTCAATATGTCGTATATGCTTTTACACAGTCGGTATCACAAAAAGCGTCAAACAAAGCGGCTCATCAAGAAGAATGATCGTCCAAAAGTTTTTTTTTTACCGAAGACGATGACACTACAGAATGTGTGGACACTAACACTATTGTCACTTGCAATTATTACTGTAATGACGACGGAAGGATCGTGGCGTTCTTTGTGACATTGATGTCTTGAAATAGAAAAAAATAATAATCATTTTGACTCTTATACTTTAAATTATGTTGTTGAGATGAGAGGGTGTTAATTGAACATTATTTTTTTTAGTCCTTTCTCATAAGTTAAACACATAAGACTTAGTGACACATCACTTTGTCTAATTTGAGACGACGTGGTGTAAGCTAGGAACATATAAGCGACTAATAAAGTATGATGTGTTATTTATTGTTGTTTTTTTTCTATTATGTTTCCCGCTGTATCCCACATATGATGAATTAGGAAAACCAACTTAGTGTGAAGACACTCAGTTCCCCACTTTACGTCTCATATTTGGAACATTGCGTGATGAGTGGCGGAATTCTACGCCAAGATTTTACTTGTTAGCAAAGGAAAAATAATTTAAAGATATGAAAGAATTAATTCAAAATACATGATAAAAGTTACCTGCTATGTTATATTGAACCCAAAACCATCGCGTTTACAGTCAGACTCTGTACCACTGCGCCATGACGACTTTTTTATTATTACTTTGATTTTCACTTATCTACTAATGTATTTAAAGGTTTAATCTAACATTTGATCTAAGGATCCATAGGTCAAAAAGTAAAAAATATATTATAATAATGTTATTTTATCATTTCGACTATTATTCTATCTCTACAATAATTTCTCTCAAAATAAAAGCAGGAAGATTCCCATTAGTACCTACTTACCCATAATAATTAAAATCAAAAATAATCAATAAAGTATTTAAATCAAATAAAAATCAGCTTCACGCTGTATCCCGCACACAGCAGGGTACGCAGAGGGAACCTAGTGTTAAGACACTCCGTTCCATACTTTCTGCCGAATTCTGAAGGCATTGACACCAGAGTGAAAAATGGAAATATAAATTTAAGTAAATATTTCATCTCCTCTAGTGGGGATCGAATCCACAACCAGTCGATATACAGGCACACTTTGTGCCCCTTCGCTACGACAAAAAAGTATTTAATATTAAAAAAACATTTCAAGTAAACCGCTTACCTACTCATACCTATAGGTATAGGTAGTTGGTTACTATAATCAAATCGATTGATAAAAAAAACGCCAGAACACCTGTCAGAAGGACCTTTAAAGTACAAAGGCGCCGACACCCAACAAAAAAAGTAATCGATTTAGTGTATCGATGTAACGTGAATCGTTTATCCGATGTCTCGGTGTCACCCGCAACTAATCGAGTCTCGGACAATGGAATTTCTTCATCAACGACAAAAACGCAAATATGCTGGGGCAAAATATGAGATTATAGATTGCGTGCTGTTTATAATCTTGTATACAGGGTGTTTGGTTAGGGGAATATTTAGTTTGTCCTTATATATTTTCTGTATATTTTATCTAAGGAAGGGTTTAAGCAATTTGATAATGTGCTTCGGATGTATCTATTTTATTAAAAATAAAACATTTTTTTTATTTTATAAAGTTTAAGTGGCGATGATTTTATAAACCGCTGAAATAGACTGCTTATAGGTTTCTTTTTTTAGCTTTATGCTATATCCCGCATGTAGCAAAGTAGGCTGAGAGAGCTATGGAGTGTTGAGTGGCGGAACTCAAGGCCGCGTTTTTCTCAACATAAGAGCGAAAAAGATATTCAATTTTTCATTTCCGAGTGGGAATCGAACCCATCGAACCTGTGGCGTTTACAGTCACATACTTGTGCCCCTGCGCTACGACTGGCCTCAATGGCTTATAGGTATTAAACACAAAAACCTAATATTCTTATAATCTCAATATAATTTATGTTCCACAGCCTATATACGCGTCGTGTCCAGCTAGCCAGCGGGCGGGGGCGTTCGGCTCGCTCGCCAGCGGGACGCGGGCGCCGGCGCAACCTTTGTGTTCCATTCAACCTCTCCCTCCGCCCCTGCGAGATGACTGATTGTGAGAAGATATGATTAATTTTCTGATTATTTTTTTGTAGAACACCCTAAATTAGTTTTCTAGTTAGGATTTTGTATTAGAATATGTTTAGTCGCTACATACCTATGTATAATGCGTAAATATTTCTTTGCTTTTAGAAAACTAATAGTTAAATATTTTGAATAAGGTATGGCCAATATTAATAAAGTTAACTATAAAATTAATAGAACATCATCCTAGAATATGTCACTTGTTATAAACCTACGGTATAAATGCGAAAACGATACTCTGATATGAAAAAAAAAACAATTCATCTCATGAACATTTGCCCTGAGCAGATTCAACTTATCTTAACGGTTAGAGTTACTGTTGTTTATTAGCTTCACGCTGTCCTGCACATAGCAGGATAGATAGTAGGAACCTGGGAAGTTGGTGTTAAGACACACATGAACCCACTACACTGACTCCTTTTCACACGTTTCGCCGAATTCTCAGAACCAAGAAAATTAAAATATTAAATATTTATTCCTCAGAAATCGAACCCACAACCCTTGCCTTTACAGTCTCACGCTTATGCCTTCCGCCACGACGTCATTTTCGCTTCTCGCTTTGGCACAACAAAGCTCAACACGCATTACCTCCGGAATTAAGGGGAAAAATAGGGGCGGAGAGTCTTAACACTAGGCTCCTTCAGCCTATCCTGCTACCTGCGATATACAGCGTGAAGTTGAGAGAGCTGCTCATTAAGAGCATATCCAAATAATTACTTACACGAGATGACATTCAATTTATTAAAAAAACCCATTTCCATATAAAAAATCAGATAAAAAAGCACAATCTGGTCATCCAACACCGGTGAAAGCTTGCTTTTAGTGTGACAGCGTGACAGCGCGACAGCGTGACATTTTGACGCGGACGTCCGTCTGAAACGGTTAATTTAGTTTGTGGGTGGTTGTTCGACGGTACGAGCTCGCTGCGCTTCATTTTGCATAAGGAAAATAATTGAAGATCACGTGACTTAAATTGAAGGTAAAGATATATCCTACTAATATTATAAATTGAGGCCGTCGTGGCGCAGGGGCACAATGGTGGGACTGTAACGCGACGGTTCTGGGTTCGATCCCCACTTGAGAGAATGAATTACTGTCTATTAGTATTTTCGTTCCCTCGCTCTGAACAAAAGCATCAAGGCAAAAGTTCAGCTCGTTGAGTACAAGCAATGTCTCAAAAAATTCGGCGGAAAGTAGGGAACGGAGTGTCTTAGCACTAAGTTCACTCTGCCTAACCTGTTATGTGCGGGATACAGCGTGAAGCTAAAATAAAAAAATAAAAAAAAAACAATTATACTCTCTTACTGTATCAATGTACAAAATCATATATAGGTAAAATATTAACTGAACTAAATGAAAGGATGTTTATTAATAAGAATATGAAAATCATAATTTTCGAGAGGCCCGGAAACGATTAGAAAAACAAAGCGATACTGGCCCCGCCCGCGGTCTGACTTAGCTTACGCATAGGGTTCCCACGTTTAGGTGTTGTGGCCATGAAGTATGTTTGTTCGTTTTGAATATCATTATTTTAATGAAATATAATGATTGTGATCTTTAGGTTGTTAATGATTTTATAATTTTATTATATTATTGTATTGTAATTGTAGTGATGAATAGATTTTTTTATGCTTGTTTCAGATATTAATTGGACTAGGTACAGATTTTGCTATTAATTTTGAATTATCAAAAATTATTGATACGTTAGAGAAGTGGGAGTAAAGGCCCACGTAAAAGGTCTAGTAACAATAAATATACATTTTTTATATTATTCTTAAAAACGTAGATATTACATTATATTATAACAAATATGAGCGTTTCTACTTTAACGTAGAATAGCGTGTACCTTTAGTTGGCGCTACCTCTAAAAGGGCCCCACTTTCAAGTTAGCAAGTACGCATACCGCTTTAACTATATCCGTAAAATTTCAGCTTTGCTAATATGGAGGCCCTGGGATCTCAGTCTATTTAGACAAGATTATATTACTTTTTGACAATAGCAGGAACCATTTATGAGAAAAGTGATTTATATTTTTCTTTTGAAAAAAATAAAATAAATTAAATTATATAACACGCTATTCAACATATATTTAATATTTTATTAGATATTTAAAAATAACGAAAAAAAATATTACCACGATACCTTATATATTTTTCATTATCCTTAGAACGTATCTAACGAAAATAAAAAAAAGTATTCTTTCTAAATTAATTTATTTCAAATAATAATATCTAATAATTAATATACCAATATCTGCAATATACAAAAACTTAAGTCACCCTACATACCCACATAAGTCGATGGGCGTCACTGAGGCTGCTCTGTCGATTATTGGGAGTCTTGCTTATTATAATTTAATGTTTGACGCCGGGACTGTCCGCCGTTACCGCTATAATGAGGCATACTAATGACGAAACGTGTAAATAAATTAGCGGGTGTGGCCGTTTGTCTTAATTGCTTTGGAAAATTCCATTTATTTTTAATGTTCTTTTGAATGTTGATACTGATTTAAGTATAGATTTAGAAAATAGATATGAACCCTTCGCTTATTAAAACCTCTGTTCTTCGCTTTTCAATCGAATTTGAGATTTCGTGAATCTTAACGCCACGCTTGATCAGATGTTGTCACGCTGCACCATGATCAATAGATAAAAATAAATAAATCAGCTTAACGCTGTATCCCGCACACAGCAGGATAGGCAGAGGGAACCTAGTGTTAAGACACTCCGTTCCCCACTTTCTGCCGAATTCTGGAGGCATTGCGTGTTGAGTGGCAGAACTCAACGCCGCGCTTTACCTCGACACCAGAGCGAAGAAATGAAAATATAAATTTAAGTAAATATTCATTTCCTCGAGTGGGGATGGAACCCACAACCAGTTGGTTTTACAGTCACACCACGTGCCGCTGCGCCACGACTGACCTCATCAATAGATAAAACTTTATATTTCGTACCTAAAAAGTATAAGACCGAGTTTGAGGCCAATCGTGGCATAGCTGTGTGAGTATAACCGCAATAGGTTGTGGGACGAAGCAAAGCGCGGCGTTAAGTTCCGCTACTGCAGTGTCTGAGTTCCAACACCAGCATTCTGCAGAAAACGAAAGAAGAACGGGGAGTCTTAACATTATATTCCCTCTGCCACCCCTGCTGTGTGCGGGATACAGCGTGAAGCAAAAAATGATATGATTTTCACTTGAAAATTATAATGACTTCACTATAATAACGTAACCCTATTGTTTAAAATACAAATAGATATGTGAAATTCCTCGAAGATTAACGCCGGAGCTTTGTAGGAGTGACACATTCTAGACATGTTTATAAGAAATTTCTTCTTTGAACTATTCGAAAAGCTGTTCTTTGTGTCATATATTTTTAAAAAAACAATATTACCATGAGGCGTTGGGTTCTGTCACCAGAAATACTAATTGTTGTAAATAGAGAATAATATCACGTGCATATAGACTTTTTCTACTTACACACCTAGTGCTAAGAATCTGTCTACTTTTTACCCAAATAAATTCATCATGTACTCAGCGGCGGAACTCAACGCCGCGATTAAATACAGGAAATGAATGAAAATAAAAAATAAAAAAAAAACTACAAATCTTAACAAGCGGAAGTCAATCATCTACAACATACCAAATCATAACCATCGTCAACTAAGCTTTTAATGTATAACACTTACCGGACGTGAACCGTCTATGGCCTAATAGGTTGTTATCAAGTGCCGCTATATATAGACTACTTGTCGTACAAATTTATTGATAAAGATGCTGGAAGAGAGTGTTTATTGTTTTTTTTTCATGGTTCGCGCTGTGTCCCGCACGTATCTACGTGGGTAGAGGGAAGCTAGTGTTGAAGCGTAAGCATACGAAAGCGTTTCCCACTTTTCACCGAATTTCCGAGGCATTTCGAGTGGAGATCGAACCTACAAACGTCACGTTACAGTCACACCCTTAAGTTCATACGCCACGATGGCCTCGTTGTTATTTCATATTAATAAGTAGTAACTTAAATTTATCTGTACCTTTTTTTGCGCTCATGTCGACCACACTGTGATAGTCTATACCTATGGGCTTCCTCGATACATACGACTATCCAATAGAAATAATGAATTTTTAATTTTTACCCATATTTATCGTCAGATTACCGTTAAGATATTTTTTTTTTCACTTTATAATATTTTGTAAATACCTAAATATTATAAGATTTGCATCAAGGGCAATATTGCATCGTAGTACTGTGACGAAGTTTCGTAGTACTGTGACGAAGTTTCAAGAGTCAGATCCTATTCAAATCGTTTTTTAGTTAAACTTGCGGTACAAAGAGAAAGAATCTAGGGTCAATACACTTTGTTCTCTGCGTTCCACCTGAATTTAAATTTCATTCTCGTTCCAGGCGTTGTCTTATAAATAGTATATAACAAATACCTATAACAATACCTACCTGGAGAAAGGTATATTTTTATATAATAATATATACATTTCTCCTATTTTAAAATTAGCTCCACACTGTATCCCGCAGTTAGGCAGAGGAAACACCTCGCTCCTCACTTTTCATCGAATTCTGGAGGCATTGCGTTCTGAGTGGCGGAACTCAACGCCGCGCTTTGCCTCGTCACCAGAGCGAAGAAATGGAAATATAAATTTAAATAAATATTTCATTTCCACGAGTGGGGATCGAATCCACAACCAGTCGCGTCACACTTTGCCATATTCATGTACTGGTCTATTTGATTAGAAAAAGGTAATGACATATTGTGTTTGTTATCAACAATTCTTTCCAAAATGTGATAAAAACAATATTTTTACCTATAAAAACTAGAAAAAATCAACAACAAAAAAAACTAATTTGTTAATATTAAATGAAATTCTAAATCTATAAGAAAAACAAGACCACAGCTACTCCAACATCTCTAACTCCGTGTACCGAGCAGTGCGGCCGCGAGAATATTTATTTATTTTTACCGAAATAGACCGAACGGTCGTCGAGTGCGTATTTTATAGAATCTCTGACCAATTTCAATGGAATCCGATGCGTGTTTTATGTCTTAATGTAGTCGTTCGAACGTTTCATATATTTACATGTAATATAGCTATATGTATCTATATAGAGATACCTAATTGGTACCTACCTGGAAATTTCGTAGTGTTTTTCCGTCCAAGAAACACACACTATTTTTCACATTTTTTAAAGTGCTATTCCACACTTAGGAAAGAAAAATACCTATTAAGAAAATCTCAACCATCCTTGGACGGTTTCCAAAGAGGCGGGGGTTCAAATCCCGCTACGTTCAAATTTCTATACGTTTGCGCTTACTTATTAAGATAAGTAATCGCACACTAATTACTAGCCAGGAGGCTATTTGTAAAACGTGTTAATGTTAGTTAAATGTTAAATGATCTATCTGAGTTCGAAAATAAGCGATTGCGTGGATTTTTCAAATATACCCATTTAATTTGTAATTTGATGTATTCCAATTCCAAAGCAAATGTATTCGTTCGAACGTTTAGAAGAACGATTAGAGATAATTCCTTTCTGGAAATTGCATACAGTTTTTCTATTCAAAAAATAACACGAATTACCTACTCGCTAGGAGTCATACCTAAGTGACTTAATGTCAATTAAATACTAATTGATGTATCTGAGTTCGGTTATATGCAATAATATTGACTTTTGAGATCTTATTATATATAGATAGGCTTAAGATGAAGATTTCATTAATTCTGATATTCCAAGATTACCATCATATTAAACAAGCTGCAATGTTTTGTACAATGTTTCCCAATAATATTTTTAAATTGAATTTCATAACATTTTAAAATATTTCAAATTGATTCCCTAACAAACTGTACATAAAGAATAATCAATCACTATATTCTCCGTATTCTCCGTGCACCAGACATCACTCACCAGTCTACCTACAGACGGACATTCGCTATAATTTCACGTGTAATTCTAAAACCGCTGGATGTGATCAAAGTAGGTCACCGCAGCTTCCGTGCTAAATAAAGCCGACTGAAAGCCCGACTCGACGGATTTACGGCCATTTAATACGACTAGATATATAGCCTATAGTTGGCTTTATGGGTTTACTATAGGATTTCAGTTATATAGCCTATAGTTGGCTTTATGGCTTTTCTATAGGATTTTAGTTGGCGTCGTCTAGTTAGTGATCGATATTGGGTTTTGCTTTTCTAGTTGGTAGTTACTTTTTTAGAGTGCTCGGAGAATAGTGTGTGTTGTCATTTCTGATGTTTGTGTGAGATGTGATCGACAGTGTGTTATGTTTCATAAAATTCGTAGGCTCAAATACGAAGGATGACATTACCTGTAATAAGATTTGAACCCATAACATCATATTTAACCATTCATGCCTCAATGTACGACAATAGTCTATAACTACCTATTTTTCTAAGTTATTTAGTTTCGTTTAGTTTAATACCTAGAACTGTAATACCCAAAATATTGTAATTAAGTCATTTCATGTAAAAATACGTATGCTTTTGCACAAAAAAAAAGAAAAAAAAAACGAAATTGAAATAACTAAAAAGCAACTTATTTATTTAATTTAATTGTTATGTACTTATATCAATACTTTTTTAAATTGTATTATTTTAAGTTAGCCAAAATAACATTTTTTTTTATTTCTCCACAGTAATTATATGTAATTCTTCTTAATAAGCTCGTGTCTGTCGATCATTTAACAGTCGTTTTGTCACACGGCAGTCTATTGTTTCATTTGCATGGAAAATTATGATTTACATCAATCTATCATTTTTTGCTGATTTAATAGTAGTAAATATTATAGATGGTGTTGTTGTGGGCATCGCTTTTTTTTATTCTCTCCTTTCTTATATGGACACTTCCATTCTCCATTTTCTGCGGAACTCTTCTTGTATCGAGGAACTGAACGTCGCGTTTTCCCTCGTTACAAGATAAAAAATGAAAATATTAAATATTTCGTTCTATAGAGTGAGAATCGAATCCACAGCCGTCGTGATTACAGTCATACGCTTGTTGCTCGATGACGCCTTCACAGGTTTTAGTGACTTTAAAATTTAATAATCAACAGTTTACAAGCTCAGTTTTCTTTAGACCATTGAAACAATTTCATATTAATATGTGGAAGAAAATCTTTTATCAAAATTTAGTATGTTCTTACGTGATATTTTTATAATAAACTAAAATAAAAACTCCTTCTTTCTAAAATCAGCTTCACGCTGTATCCCGCACACAGCAGGGTAGGCAGAGGGAACCTAGTGTTAAGACAGTTCGTTCCCCACTTTCTGCCGAATTCTGGAGGCATTGCATGTTGAGTGGCAGAACTCAACGCCGCGCTTGACCTCGACACCAGAGCGAAGAAATGGAAAATTAAATTTAAGTTAATATTTCATCTCCTCGAGTGGGGATCGAACTCACAACCAGTCGGTTTTACAGTCACACCTCGTGCCGCTGCGCCACGACTGGCTTTCTTTCTAATAAAAACTATTACAAAACAAGATCTAAAACTAATACAATTTAGACAGAAGACGGTTACTAAATTATAAATTTGTTATTAAAAACAAGAGCGCCCTAACGTCCGCCCATCATACAAGTCATGGTTAGATAAAATATATATTTTAACAAAACACTCATTTACCACATTTCATTGATAATATCGATTTTAGTACAGTAGTATAAAGTTCAGATTCGATTAATTTTTGAAATCGATATTTCATAAGAATTGCTTAGAACCGCCCATTTGGGACCCAAAATTAGGGCCTTCGTGTAGATGTCACGATGATAGAAAGTGGCTATTAATTTTAAATACAGAGACATTTATGTGTTGTTTTTACCAAAAGCAAGAGCAATTTGATTTTATTTTTGTATTAATTCTGTAATTATATTATTTTTTTCTTTTTTTTCCAGCCTCGCGCCGTATTCCGTTTGTAGCAGAGTAGGCAGACGGAGCCTAATGTTAAGACACTCCGTTCTCTAATTTCCGCTGTATTCTAGACTGCTGGAACCTAGACACCTGAATGAAGAAATAATTAATTATAAATTAATTATAATAATTAATTATAAAATAATGTAAATATATATTAAATATATGCGTCTCCGTTATATGCTGAGGCCGTTGTGGCAGTGTGTGATTGTAAGCACTCTAGTTGTAGGTTCGATTTTGATCATTTCATCACTATGGTAACCAAAGCGCGGTGTTGAACTCCGTCACTCAACACTTAATGTCTCCAAAATTGAAATCTTGATTAAACTAGCTCAACATTTTTTTATTAAATAAAAACTGTTGACCTAGTATTATTAATCCATACCTACTCATAGCATATTTTTATTGTTAATAGTAATAAAATATTTTTTTTAATTATTATTATTAGTCTTATACTGTTCCAAAAATCCTCAATTAACAAACATCCCCATAACTTTTAGTTTCCATATTCATAAATTTATATTATCTTATTTGCCACGAGCAAAACTAATTGCCGGGTATATTTTTTTTAAGGACAGAGGACGAATGGAGTTAGGTCCTCAATTTAATTTGGGGTCCAGACGAAAATAAAAAAGTATCTCATAAGCAGTGTCCCGCCTATACAACGATTCAGGGAATCTATTTAATACTCGCTCCAAAATTATTAACTTTTTGCCATCTCCATCCATCCGTGTTTGAATATCTGTTGAGTTTTGGCCTTTTTAATGTAGATTAGAGGGAAAGGTATTTTGATATTTCTTTTAAAAAAATATATAGGAGGTCTTTTTTTGTAATAGTCTAAGTTTAAAATTTAGTAAATACTAATTTAATGTAAGTATATAAGTTAGTTAGTTTAATATAATTAATTATTATATTTAATTAAATAATAAAAATTATAGAGGCCAGCCGTGGCACAAAGTGTGACTGTAAAACCGACTGGTTAAGGGTTCGATCCTCACTCGAGGAGATGAAATATTTACTTAAATTTATATTTACATTTCTTCGCTCTGGCGTCGAGGCAAAGCGCGGCGTTGAGTTCTGCCACTCAACACGCAATGCCTCCAAAATTCGGCAGAAAGTAGGGAACGGAGTGTCTTAACACTAGGTTCCCTCTGCTACCCTGCTGTGTGCGGGATACAGCGTGAAGCTGATTTATTTTATTTGATAAATATTACAACACAAATTAATGATAAAGAAAAATTATCTAAGTACGTTGTAAAGTTATTGTATTAAAATTTTCTTGAAATATGTTGAATTTATATCTAGGTATATTTTTTTGTTTTTTTTTTAAGTTCTTACAAAAAATAAAAACATTACCAAAATGTTAGGCCAACTAATTAAACAGTTACAAAATTAGAAAAAGCAATTCAAATATGGCGTCGCCACCGGAAACTGCGTCACGTCGGGCCGATTGTTTTTGAAATTCGAACGTCTCGTTTAGTGTTTACAGCGGAGAGCACGCGCTTGGCGCCAAAACTCTGTCGCCATTTGCAAATGACAATGTTGCTAAACTGCAAATAGAAGTTTTGAGAAATTTCAAGTTTTCATTTTTAAATAAGTTATATTTTTATGAAATAAACATTTTTTAGTAGTTATTAAATTTATTTAAAAGTGTTATATATAGCTGATATTGAGTAGGTAGACTTCTTTACTCTAGTTGCAATAAATGTTTTAAAAAGAGATGTTTAAGTTTGCGGCGTTGAGTTACGCCATGCCAGTTTCTCAAGTTTCCTATGCCTATTGCGTTGTTTGCGGGATATAGAGTGAAGCTAAAAAAGGGTAAGAGAATCATAGAATGTCTATGGTTAGTGGTAATTTTTAGAGATAATAACAACATAAATAAGTGGTAATAGCAGTAGGTACAAGAATTTTGACGTAGCTTGATGAGAACACATGGCTTAGTAGTCAAAGCGCTTGGCTCCAAGATTCGCGGGTCCAAATCCCGCTACGTTTAAAGTTTTATATGTTCTAAAAAAAGTATAAAAATAAGAAAATTTGAAAATTATTTTTCTAAGTGTTTCCCCATACATTTAAAATTCTAAACATAGGATTAATATGTAATAAAAAAATATCATTAAAAATAATTAAATACATTTTTTAATCTCAACAATACAATGTTTGCATAGCAATCGCAATTACATACAACAATGACAACAGATATCTATCTATACCTTTATCTATAAAAATATGTAGATTGATTGATTGAACATAAATAAGTACCTATATATAAGTAGCTTTTGTTCTTCCATAAAATTACCTTATTCATTAAATCACAAATGTCATTATACATCGCGTGGCTAATTACATGTAAATGTATGTATGGGCCAATAAACGTAATTACCGGTAATATAATGACTCGTTGTGACCTTTTATAATTGCTTAATTAAATATTTGAATGCGCCAAGACTGATTTTCAACACTATATTAAGTTTTAGTGTTGTAATTGGTTAAAATACAAACTAAAATTGTGGTATTTTTTGGATTGAAGTTATGTTTTAAGGTTTTTTGATAAGTAAAGATTGTAAGCAAATTATGTTGTTCTAATGAGATATTTTACAAGAAAATAAAAGTGGCAAAGCGTTTGACTGTAAACGCGAGAGTGGGTAGTGGGTTCGATTCCCAATTAGTGGTTTGAATGGCTACCATACACAGTGTGTGTTGAAAACATAGCGCGAAACACTAAATGAAGTGTTTTGACTCCACATATTTTCTGCATTTATTTCTAAAAAGCAGATGATGTAAAATTGTATCTATTTAATATGTAGATAATTTAGTGAAAATTATATAGAAAACCAAATATTTAAATGTTTATCAAATGTTTCTGCTGCAACATAAATAAAATGTTAATAATAAATGAAATATGATATCGACGCCAGTCGTGGCGCAGTGGCTCAGTCGTGTGACTGTTATACGCGAAACATTTTTGGTTCGATACCCACTAGATGAAAATAAATATATAATATTTCTATTCCTTCGTTCTGGTGTCGAGGCAAAGCGCGACGTTGAGTTCCGCCACTCAACACACAATGCCTACAAAATTCGGCGAAAAGTGTGCGGTGGGAGCAGCGTTGCCAGATTTTTTCTAGGGTAAAAGGTTGACATTTATTAACACCAAAAATAAAGTTATTAAAAAGATTTTTCTAAGTGGAATTTTTCACGAAAAGGAAAATCATGTCTGGACCGTCCGACACTTAAATTTTGAGCTAAAAATTGGGACATCCCACCAAAATCAACCGCCGAAGGCTGGACGGGAGTGTCACAACACTACACTCCCTCTGCCTACCGAGCTACTGCTAACCTGCATGCACTCCACATTACGTAACTCAAACACTGTATGCAAAATGCAGTTAATTTGCATACAACAGTCGCGTCGCACGATAAAAAAAATAATAAGGTCGCGTTCATAACATTTTCCTGACCTATCCAATGGCTGTCATTAGGCAATAAGAATGCAATAATTTGCATTTGATTTGCATAATAATACAGATGTCACTTGCGATACACTGTACTGTGGCCTTGTATATTGTTGTTTTTTATCTTTATTATGTATCTTTTGTATTTTTCTATATCTTGGTGCAGTGGGGTGAAGTAGGTGTGTGATAGCGATTGTGGGTTCGACGTCCGCGCGTGGGGAAGATTGTAAGTTAGTTTTATTCCTTTGATGATTTTACTAAGTATGGCTTTGAGTTTTCCATTGTACATGCAATGTCTCGATTATTAGTTGTAAAATGGACGGACCGCAAATTTTTTGCAAATTTTCGAAACTCGCAAAGGAATCGAGATCTAGGTACGAGGTTACGTCTTATAGCACAGATAAAGGAAAACATGCTAAAAACCTTACAAACTTATATTTGTACTTCAATGTATACAAAATGAGTGCATATGCCCGCATACTTAAGTTTGTCAACTTAAGTAAATTGTACTTCCTTTTCCCATTTGACCTACACGGAAAATGGTTAAGTGCAATTCGCACTTAACCGGTTTTTTTTTATTTTTACTTCTTACTGTATTCCGTATAGCAGGATAGGATTAGAGAAACAGTAGTGTCAAAACTCTCCGTTCTCCACTTTCCGTCTGAATATGAGATATTGCGTGTTGAGTTGTGAAACACCGCACATTAATTGCGTCTATATTAATAAAAGAAACCATTTAAACAGATGTAAATAAAAAATATATACTAAAGGTATAAGTATTTATTTTTGATTGTAATCTTTGTTTATAGCATTCCGTAAAAATAAATCAGCTTCACGCTGTATCCCGCACACAGCTGGGTAGGCAGAGGGAACCTAGTGTTAAAACACTCCATTCTCCACTTTCCGCCGAATATTTTGGATTTTGGTGTTGTGTATTGAGTGGCGGAACTCAACACCGCGCTTTGCCTCGACACCAGAGTGAAGCTATGAAAATATAAATTTAAATAAATATTTCATTTCCTCGAGTGAGAATCGGATAATATAGCATTCCGTGATTATTATTTTCTCTTATTATTAATATTAAATTTAAATTCATCTTCCTTCAACGTATAAACTTCAACCAACAAAAAAACCTACACAATGTCTCTCTCAAAAAAAAATCCACCATTTTTTTTAATTTAAATAAACAATATAAGAAGTTTCACATACCTATTATATATGTTATGAGATTGAGGTTCAAATACAATTTGTAGTTATACGAAAGCGTCTATTGTTTCCCGTTATCAACGGTTTTATCAGTTGGAACAGTTTATTTAGTTCCGTATTTATTCTGTATAATTTTGTATATGAGAATACAAAGAATACAATATATACTTGTCGTCGCTAATTTAAAATTTGAGGTCGTCGTGGCTCAGCGTCACAGCATCTGGCTGGTGTTCGTGGGTTCCATTCCAACTCGAGGAAATTATTTATTTTTATTTTCTCTCTCTGGTGACAAGACAAAGCGCTGTGGAGTGTTCCGTCATTTAATAGGCTATGTCTCGAACATTAATTGCAAAAAAGAGAATGGAGTGTCATAACTCTAGGTTACCTCTTATCTCTAGCTTCACGCTATATCCTGCTCACAGCAGGATAGGCAGAGGGAACCTAGTGTTAAGACACTCCGTTCCCCAATTTCTGCCGAATTCTGGAGGCATTGCGTGCTGGCAGAACTCAACGCTGCGCCTTACCTCGACACCAGAGCGAAGAAATGGAAATATAAACTTAAATATCTAAATATTTCATCTCCTGAAGTGGGGATCGAACCAACAACTAGTCGGTTTTACAGTCACACGTTGTGCCATTGCGCCACGACTGGCTTCAACCTCTTATCAATAGATAATTAATGATTTTTATACTATCCCATATGAGATTTGAATTCGTAATCGTTATATCGTATCGTGATATAGATATTTGCAAATTGCACCAAGGTCCAAAATTTAAGTCCTTTTTTTTAATAATTTGTATACATTCCCAAGGAGTCGTTTGTCTGACACAAAGCCGTTAACTCGGCAACGATTACCGAAAATCCGAATCTAATTAACTTGAACAGCTTTTAATTAGTCCCCATTGTAACATGACAGGAGAACCGGCTATTATGATAAGCTATAAACTTCGAAGATATCTATATAGGTATAGAGGGTATTGTATAGATACACCGCATAGAGGCTGTCGTGGTGCAGGTGCAGGGGGTTGTGGGTTCGATTCTCACTCAGGGGATTAGATTATTGTTTATTAATATTTTCATTTTTTCGTTCTGGTACAAAGGCAAGAACGCCGTTGAGCCTCGAAAATTCGGCGAAAAATGGAGAACGGAATGTCTTAACATTAAGTGGGCCCTGCTTACCCTGTAAAATGTGGGATACAGCGTGAAGCTGATACTGAAGTATTGAAATCGTTGTAGCATAGTTGGGGCGACTTACTTAATGGGGTGGGATGGGATTTCTATCCCGGTCTTTTAACTAAATAACTGTGTAATAAAATGTAAGTGTATCGTAACTCAACACCGCGCTTTGTAGACAAAGCAGGTAGGCCAGAGCAGGATAATTAATATAAGTAATTTATATAGAATCGTCGTGTACATCAATCATTATTGATGAATCGGAGTACAAATTCTCTTTGATATTTAATCTCTAATCCTGATTTTATAAAGCAACATAGAATTTCTTTCTAAAGGAAGAAAAATAAAAGAGAGAAAGAGTACACTGTTTTTTTTCAATTAGAAAGTAAAGAATGAAGAAATTTACCATACCTATATAATTTTGTTATACCTACTGTTTTAATTCTTTGCTTTATTCATATTTTTTGTGTAATAAAGTGTTTATGATTTTATTTGATTTAATGATGTAATGTAATATTTAGGATTTTGAAAGGTATAGGTAGATATGTTTAATTTTTTTTTTACAACAGTCGAAACTACACAGGTAGCGTTAAGGCATGTATTTTTCTTGCGGATTATAAGCGATTAGTAACAGAAGATCTCCCAAATATCTTACACGGGATATTATTATTAAGACTAGTTGTGACGCAGACAAAGTGCGGGGATGAGTTCCGCCACGTCTGGAAATCGCAATGCCTCCAGAATTCGGCGGAAGGAATTTCATTACGATATGAACACAAAGTTCCCAGGTTCCCTCTGCCTACCACACTGTGTGCAAGATACAGTTTGAATCTAAAAAAAATACAAGTGAATAGGTATCTTCAAACAAATGAAAGTTGAGATGAATGAGAAGCTACAACTTAGTCTATAGGTAGAAAAAGTGAACATAAAAGTTGCAGAAAAAAAAATGCAAAAAATATTAAAAACCATAAAAACCACGGTATCTATCTAACAAAGAAATACAATTAAATGAATTAGTAAACTGTATATTTAAAGTGTTTCTTCTGATATAACTTAAGTATACGTGTAGGTCTCAAATGTCACACACCGATTTGAACCCGCACCTCATTTGCATTCACGCCTCGAAGCACTTAGCGACGATAGCGCCAGATAGACGTGACCTAATCAGTCTTGTCACGATATATTGCAGTTATTTGTAGAATGTTACTTATAGAAGGAAATGTTTTCATACTTTATGTAAAAACGATTTTTTTTGTTTTTATAGAAAAGTTTAAAAAGGCGATAACAACTTTTTTTGTTTATAGTAGAGGTGACATTATTTTAATACATTTTCCCAGACACAGCTCAATTTGCAAGACATAGCTGCTGCTGCGTAGTGTCGAGTGGCGGAACTCAACGCTGCGTTTACTCTATCTTGAAAATAAATTGCTTGTAAAAAATTTAAATATCATAACTTCCCTCGAGTGGGAATCGACGACACGACCTCCTTTTAGTAAGTATAAGTTTAAACTACCTACTAGTATTTTTAGTTTACCTAGTAAGCCGAGTAGTCTAGTATTAAATGATTTGTTTTCGTATTTTTATTTCGTACCAACTACTTTTTTTTTCAACTTCAAGCTGTACGAGTACCTTGCATGTAGCAGAATAGAATAGGGAACCTTGTATTAAGACATCTCCACTTTTCGTTGAATATTCGGGGGATTGCGTTGAGTTCCTCTACTCAACAGAGTAGAGGAACTCAACGTCGCGCTTTTACCTAATAAAATAAGTATTCATAAATAATAATTCATTCCTCCCAGTGGGGGTCAAACCCACAACCGTCGAGTCACAGCCATACGCTTATGCTCCTGTGACAACGTCGTAACAGAAATTGTAACATAAATGTTATGAAAAAAATGAAAAGTTATTAATAAAAACATATGCATCCTACTTTTCCCATTAATTAAACTTTGTAAATAATAATATGTAAAATCAAGTAAATTAAACGTGTCTTTACTGTTAATTTTACTCAGTTCTTATCAACTCCCAGCTCCTGGTAGCGTTATCGGTGTCACACTATTAGTGACCTTAGAACAAGCGGTTAAATGGAAGGGTTATATTTAAATGGAATTTAAAGGAAAAAAAGAAGAAGAAAAAAAATGAAATAAAAAAATGAAAATGAATAAAAAGGAAGGAAAAAAATGGAAGGGTTAAATTTAAAGGAAAAAACCTCCAGAATTCGGTGGTAAATATGGTATAGATGTATCTTAATGTGTTAAAAAATATGTGAAAATTTATAAAGAATTAGTTTTTGGTAAAATATTACTGTAATTTATCTTATTAATTCAGTAAGTAGGTATCTATCTATTTTTGGATAAAGATTGGGAAATTGGGAGATTGTTTTTATTTCCCGTTAATTTAGACTTGATGCATCTTTTAATATATTTTTTTTACTGTATTCCGCACACAGCAGGGTATGCAGAAAAAATCCAGTGTTATAACATTCCGTTTCCCATTTTCCGCCAAATTGTCGAGGGATTGCGTGTTGAGTGGCGGAACACTACGCCGGGCTTCTACATATGGGATACATACAGTCTGAAGCTAGAAAAAAAAATTTTAAACCAAAAATTGCTAATAAACAAAATTCAACCAATATCATTTCTATACACCATCCTGTTGAAATCAAACTTCAACACATTCATATCTCCAAGTCGACGTTGACTTACACTCAGATAGCTGTCACCTGAAGTCGTATAACTAACCTTACTGATAAGAAACACGTCAACAGTCCCGCGTGATCCCGATTTTCACAGCATCCCACTGATATCGCAGATCTCATCTGCATATTCTTATTTTAACAAAATTTTATCGTTTTTGAAAGTAATTGTAGGTATTTTATTTAAAAACAAAGTAGGTAGGTAGTGAGAAAATACATAAATGCCTCGCTTTATTAAGTTCAAGAAAAGAAAATAAAAACAATTCATTTTCCCAATTGCAAATCGAACCCACAGTTGCCGTTACGCTTATGTAGACAATGTTTCTCTTCTATTGACTCTTCAATATTTAGATACTATCAAGCACTTGTTGCCAAATAAGCCATAATATGTTTTAAATATTTTTAAAGTGTTATTCCACACTTATGAAAAATAAATATTTATTTAGACAACGTATAAAAAAATTGAACATAGTGGGACTCGAACCCGCGCCTCCTAGAAACCGACCACGCGCTCTGACCACTAAGCCATACGTTCTCATCAAGCTACGTCAAAATTTTTATACGCCTGTTACAACTTATTTATGTTGTTAGCATCTCTGTAGGGAGATTTTTACAAATTAAGTCGGTAGTCAAGTCTAAATAAGTATTTAGCCATAATATGTTTTTATCGTGCCATATCGATAAATCATTCAAAATTTTAAACGATATCTAAAAAATTTTTTTCTTTATGAGTGTGGAACATTAAAAAAAATGCTATACCTAAGTTACAAACAATCTTATGGAAATTATCTTCACAAAATGAAATATCACAAAATTTAGTAAGACCGAGTCCATACAGAATTAGTAAAGAATTGATCGTGAATTGGCGTGTAACTCACCTGTCTGACATCTGGACTGGACGAATCAAAGGGAAAGGGTAGAACGTGCTATAAAAAATATGACGAGACCCAGTGATGTGTTGATTTTCAAGAAAAAATAATGCTTTTAGAAAAAATAATTGATATATGCTATGGGTGTTAGACCACTATACTAGGTACTCTATCGTGGTGTATTGGCACAGGTTGCCTACTACATGAGCTAGTTTTTTTTTATGGAAGAGGACACGGCAAACGAGCGTCATCTGATGGTAAGTGATTACCGCCGCCCACGACCCCGTGTGACACCAGAGGAGTGCAAGTGCGTTGCCGGCCGACAAGGTGGGTTGGGCGCTGGAGCCCGGCATTACCTGATGCGAAACGCAATGGCATAAAGCCACTACTTAACGCCAGTTTATTTAAAACCGGGGGTGGTAATGATCCGGTCGAGTCTGCCCATGCGTGTTGCCATTGCTGGCGACGTGACTCTACCACACGTACTTTAGTCGCCTCTTACGACACCACCAGTACCAGGATGATCCTATTCTAGGCCGGGATCACACGGCAAAAAAGTAGTGGATTCGATCTCAATACAGGGAATTGATTAGGTATATTTCATTATTTTCATTCCTTCGGTTTGGCAAAGCGCAAAATTACTTTCACCAAATTAACGAAAAACGGGAACGGAATAATTAATCCTTATTTTCCTCTGCCTACGCTGCTACATTCAGAAGAGGTGAAGAAAGATCGATTTGAAAAAATATAAATGTATGAAAGAATCGATAAAACAAATATCGACATCGACATTTGCCATCACTAACCTCCAAGCAGATGTATCGGACTCGAATCGACGGGTGATACAGTTTCAAGCTGCGTTAATCCATTAAAAAACAATAACTCACCGCTTTATTTTATAATTATTGTATTATTAATGTGCTTATGTGTTTTATATTAAAAACAATGACATTATTAATATTTATTTCTTTCTATTATTATTCAATAAATCAAAGTTGAAATAAAATCAAATAGATAAGCGGAGAACGGAGTGTCTTGTCTCAAAAAGAATAAAGTTGTTTATTTTTTTATTATAATTCGGTGGAAAGTGGGCAATAAAAGTATCTTAATGGGAATGGAGTATCTTAACGCTAGGTTCTTAGGTTTCCTCTACTTACCCTGGTAAATGCGGGAAAGAAGTTAAAAAAAATAATTATATACATAAATCACTACTTCTTTAATAACATACAAATATAACAACAAGAACATACAAAGTACAAAACAACAAAATATATCACCAGACGACGACTCTACAAGAAAGGTTTCCATATCCAGAATTTTATTTACATGCATATCTCGCTTAAGCCCTTTCTTTTACTAATTTCTTGTCATATTATATCTTAAAAGCTTAAAATATTATATTTATGTGTGACGTCACTTAAAAACCCGGTTTTACTACCGAACTACTATATTATTTGCTACCATTATCCAATAAATAACTCGAAACAATTGTTTGGTAATTGCGTACGCGTTTTGTTAATGAGCTTCCCTCAGTTTTGTTTAGGGCTTCAGGTTTGTTTCTGGGAGACTCCTTGGAAACGGAAGTGGGTGTGTTAAGTTGTGTTTTTTTTTGGGTGAGGCCAGTCGTGGCGCAGCGGCACAAGGTGTGACTGTAAAACCGACTGGATGTGGATTCGATCCGCACTCGAGGAGATGAAATATTTACTTAAATTTATATTTCCATTTCTTCGCTCTGGTGTCGAGGTTGAGCGCGGCGTTGAGTTCTGCCACAATCGCAATGCCTCCAGAATTCGGCAGAAAGTGGGGAACGGAGTGTCTTAATACTAGATACCCTCTGCCTATCCTGCTGTGTGCGAGATACAACGTGAAGCTGATTTAATTTCTAATTTTTTTTTGAGTGTTTCTGAAAGGGAGTAAGTTAGTGTCTTGTGGTGGGTTCCTATAGGTAAGTAAGTACAGTGGTCTGGAATGGAACTTATAAATGTAGGTCCATTTAATAATAATTAAAGTCGTCGTGGCCTAGCGGTACAAAGTCTGACTGTAAACGCGCCGGCGGGTTTGATTCTCATTTGGGGCAATGAATCATTTTTTCGCTGTAGTAATAAGACAAATCGTGACGGTGAGTTTTACGATTTAACACGCAATGGATATTTGACAGAAAGTGAAGAGCGGAGTGTACTAACACTAGTTCTCTCTGTACACCCAGCTATGATTTGTCTTAATGACAACAACATTTTATTTATTTCTCGTAAAGCTCAAAACAAATTTAAAATGTAAAACACAAAATTGTTTGTTATCATTCAACTAGAGAATGTATCTTTGTGTTTATCTTATCTAATAAATATAGACAAAATTTCTTAATAAATTAATTTTATATAAGAAATGAAGAATTAGGGGATAAATCACTCTCAATTCTTTCAGTATTTCCCACACAACTTCACAAAAGAAAAAACACATAAAAATTAAAAAAGAAAACAAAAACAAAAGACATTTCCACGTGAAACAAAAGCCGTTCGTAAATAAATACCAGCCCATTTACAAGAGTGTAAGATATGACAAGATATAGATCACTCAGTTCGTAATAAATAAATAAATAACATAAGAAAAATTACACCGTAAAGCGAATGTTACCGGAGGCGCTATTTCTTGTACGAAAACGTGGATATGACTGGTTAAAAATACAGCTTATACTTATATGTAGGTATGGGTTCAAGGATTTACAGAGGGAATTTTGGGGTTAAGACACTCTGGTTCTCGTTTTGGTGGCGGAACTCAACGCTGTATTTTGCTTAACGAAAATAATTTACATTTAGAACAAATTCCAGTCATTGCACAGCGGCACGAGGTGTGACTGTAAAACCGACTGGTTGTGGGTTCGATCCCCGCTCGAGGAGATGAAATATTTATTTAAATGTATATTTCCATTTCTTCGCTCTGGTGTCGAGGTTAAGCGCGGCGTTGAGTTCTGCCACTCAACATATACATATATACAACAAATATTTATTAATTACTATTGGGTTTTTGATTCAAACTTAACATTTTTTGTATTGAGCTATAAGGAAATGAGTAGACGCGTTTATAAATCCTTATGAAGCCTAATTTCATATATTTAACATGTAGTTAACATTTTATAATTTAAGCGTCAAAAGATTCAATAATATTATATTCAAATAAAATTAGCTTTGTGTTTATTTAAAACAATTATTTGAAATACCTAACAAAAAATTTTTTTTTTCCTCATAAAAAACCTTAAATTATAATATTTTAACATCTATATTTAATATTTAAACATAAAACAATATTATTTCAGTCTTATCCATAGTTCGCGAAGGCGTCGGACGCGAGGGAGCGACAGGGACGGATGATTTAGAAACCCCTCGGGAGATGCGACGCGAGCCGATATTAATATTGTGACTACAGTATAGGGAAGAACTTGGGAAGAAACTTGAGAAATAGTAGTAATTTAATATATAAATGAAATAAATAAATCAGCTTCACGCTGTATCCCGCACACAGCAGGGTAGGCAGAGGGAACCTAGTGTTAAAACACTCTATTCTTATTTAATTTATAAACTTAATATATTATATTTTAATGTATTCTATTGGTCTCTATATAATAATTGTCATTGGTGGAATAGGCTATAAAGATTTGCTTTCATTTGGCTCTTGCAACAAGAGAAAGCGCGCCGTCGAGTTTCGTCACTCAACACGGCAATGTCTTGAAAATTGACCGGTGCGTGGGGTACGGAATGTCTTTACGCTGGGTTCCCTCTACCTACCCTGCTATACACGGGATAAAGCATGAAGATAAAGAAAAAGAAGAAGCATATTAAATAAATAGATTAACTTTACTTCTACCATTAAAAAAATATACTAACAAAATATATTCTTTTTATTCAAATCAATAAACCCAAAACTGAAAATACAAAAAAAATAACAATTTTTAATATATTTTATAACTTTTTTATATCTTTTATAAGAAGCTTCATCCAAATCTTGCAACCCCACACCCAATCACTCCCATCCACGTCCCTGTATCTGTCGCGTTGCACCTCAAACTAAATTGGTACCGAAATTCAAATACATTCCCACGTGTGCCTCGCGGCGTCGTCCTTTAACGTTGTAATTGCTCCTCCGTGGGTTGGTGCTGGTGGCAGTCAGCTCGGCTTTGATGTGGCTGATTGTTAACTGTTACAGTTAATCTTATGGTAATACTTGCTATAGATACTTATTAGGGTATAGTAAGTTGGGGCAGGTCGGGAAAAACATGTAGGTACTACCCATAAGTATTTTATTTTTTTATATTTATTTCTCGTAACTGCTTATTATAGCTTGAATTTCATCAATATAAATTTGTTACTGAAATTACAACAAATTAATATTTATGAACGAGAAATAGAAAAAGAAAGAAAGAAGGAAGAGTATTATAAGTATCCTCTTCAATAATATACAAGCTATAGATTTGCTTTAAGGTTGTAATTGCTCCTCCGTGGTTTGGTGCTGGTGGCAGTCATTTCGGCTTTGATGTGGCTGATTGGTAACTGTTACAGTTAATCGTATGGTAATACTTGGTATAGGTAGTTACTGTAGTGTAGCAAGTTGAGGTAGGTCGGGAAATACATATAAGTAATACCTACCTATAGGTATTTTAATTTTTCGTAATAGGTTCATATGTTTAATATCTGCTTATTAACGCTTGGTGAAATCAATATAAATTTAATCCTGTAATTACAAAATACAGTTCATTATACTTTAGAATATAGCCAAAACTAATATTTATGATTGAGAAATAGCAAAAGAAAGATTGGAAGAGTATTATAAGTATCCTCTCCAACAATACACAAGCTATGGATCTCATTTAACGTTGTAATTGCTTCTTAGGTGGGTTGGTGCTGGTGGCAGTTAGCTCTAATTTTTGTATAATGTTTTGACGTTTTGCTAAATCAAATGCATATTTACAAACCGTTATAGATGCCATTCAGAAGTAGAGACTCGCTACGTACAGTAAAAGTTGTGGTAAAATCTTCTCAGTGCTCTCACCTAATAGAGTATCTTAATGACACTCTTGGAAATAGTGAATCTACTTGTTAGCTTGTGTATGGTAATTTATAAATCTCAGTAGCTCGTAGGATAGCGTAGGATAATTTTTTTGACCAAGACTTTGACCAAGATTTTTGCGGCTTCTTTAATTTTTCTTGGAACCATTCTATCTTATTTGTCTTTATTATATACGTACGAACTATTTACAATGAAATAAAAAAGAATTTACCTTTTCATTAACCTTAAATATGAAATAACACGTTTTAAAAACGGAATCAACTTCGCCTCCGATAGAACGATCCGAATAAACCCCACATTAAAGATTTTTAAAATAAATATTTTATGCTTTTTCCTATCATATTATTCTTAAAAAACTAATATTTATTCTAAAATTGTTCTTTTTTAGTCAATATCGTACATATATCTCAAAATTTTAACATAAATCCTTAGAATTGTGTAATGAAATTATAAGTGAGTAACTTACTTACCTTAGATGAATGCCAAAAATGTAACACATCCAACAATCGTCGAATCGAATCGAATCGTCGAGTGCTGTCGAGCAGCACTGGCACTGATATAAATAACGTATCAAAAACTACCGTTGATGAGTATTCATTATTGATTCACGCTGTATCCCGCACACAGCAGGGTAGGCAGAGGGAACCTAGTGTTAAGACACTCCGTTCCCCACTTTCTGCCGAATTCTGGAGGCATTGCGTGTTAAGTGGCAGAACTCACCGCCGCGCTTTCACATTTTTAAACGTAGAATTTTATTCGAATAAAACTAAAATGCTTGTGAGCTGAATTTTGAGTGATATATTTTTATTTGCTCGTTTTTATAACAAGACAAAGGAAGGCGTTGTGTTGCGCCATTCAACACGTATCATCTTTAAAATTTGGTGAAATTGGAGAACAGAGTATCTTAAAACCAGGTTCCCTCTAGATGCGGGATACAGCATGAAGCTATATATATTGCTAGTTGCTTGGTAAATAATATTTGAAAATACAACTTTTCTTAATGGTTCCTAAAATATTTTTTTAGCTTACATTTTTATATTTACTAGTTTAGAATAATTCCATTTACCATTACAAAGTAGTTTTTTTCTCCAGCTTCACGCTGTATCTTGCACATAGCGGAGTAGGCTGAGGGAATCTAGTGCTAATACACTCCATACTCCAATATCCGCCGAATTTTTGAGGCATTGCGTGTTGAATGACGGAGCTCAACGCCGTACTTTGTGTTGTTTCTAGAGCGAAGAAATAAAAATATTCCCAAATAATAATTTGGGAATATTCGCATTCCCCTAAGTGGAAATCGAACCCACAACCACACCAAAAGTATCTCAGACGATTATTTAAAGATGAACTCAAGTATTTCAATTTCCTTTTCTCCTCGTTTACAAAACACTTTATACAAAAACAATATAAAACAAAACAATGGGTACAAATTGAAAAACCGTCGCGTATTGCCTCCTTATTTCATTTAAAAACGGCCATTATTTCCCGCGGGAGTCGCGAATTTCATAATTTAATATTTACCAGTCGCAGGATATCGGGATAATTAGATAGCGACGTGATTTGGTGGGCGAAGGCGGAATTAATATCGATGTTCCTTGTGTGCTTTTAGTGATGTTGCAAGATGGTTGTGTTTTATTTTATTTTTTAATATAAAAACTAGAGGCCAGATGGTAGGTCGTGAGTTCGAGTTCCACTCGAGATTTATATTTATTTCCTCGCTCTGGTAATGTGGCAAAAGCGCGATGTTGAGTTCGTCACTTCACACGCAATGCTTCCGGAATGCAGCGGAAAGTGTAGAACGGAATTGTGTTAATAGGAGCAGAGCTGTTAACACTAGGTTCCCAAGTTCCTGTTCTTACTATATGCGGGATACAGCGTGAAGCTAGAACAAGATTCGTAGATAACTCCGAGCGGCGCAGCGCACGTATAGTTAGCGCACGTATTATTAGCACCTGCTCTCTTCTCTAATTTTTAAAAATTTATCCTTTACTAAGGAAAAAAATCTATATAGAACGTATAAAAATCAAACGTAACAAGATTCGAATTCGTACCTTCTTGCATATCGTCTAATATTTAGTTTTTGTTGAATGAATTACTATTAATACCTATTAATTGACACATATATTATATATTATTAACCTACTAATTGTAATAAAATATTTACACTAAAATAAATTCATGTTCACAAAATTAAAAAAAAATACCATCGATAATTTTATTTCACTTTCATCGACACCAACCCATCACTCTAAGACTAAGTAGCAAAATGAAGACAAATGCTAAAGCGTCGCATGGGGCCGGGATTCGATTCGGGACGTGACAAACAATGTATGACATACATAATTTTGTAACTTCCCTTCATTATTTAGTCATGAGGGGTGCAAGGAACCTGTATCTATGATAGACAACTACCGTTTATTAAACTTACGTTATTGATATTTACTTAATATTAGTTAGGTAAGTTATAGGAGGTCAGTCGTGGCGCTGTGGCACAAGGGTGTGATTACAGTCACACGCGACAGGCTGTGGGTTCGTTTACAACTTATGGTAGGTAGGTAAAGTATACCTAATTTCTAACAAAATAGATTCTAATAAATTAATTATATACTTTCTTCCATTTATTGCTTACAAAAATAGTAAATGGTTGGTTAGTTAGTTGTTGTTGTGGTTTTGGTTTGATTCTATTCTCTATTTTTGTCTTATCGCACGGTTAACAACATTTCTTGTAAATTGAACTGAGTTTGGTTCGTTCTGCCCACTCTTCTCCATGCAGGAAAGGGTATTTAGCCAAAGGCACGTGGTGTATCCATATTCTGTTTCTTATATTTGCTCGAATTCCCATTTCGTTGGATGTTGAATAGTAGAGCTCTACCAGAGCGGAGAAATTAATTTATTTCTCTACGATCGACTTACGCATTTACAGTCTAAGACAGCCTCAATGCACCACGACGACTTCAAATATATGACATTAAATCCAATTAAATAATTAATAACCTATTTTATAATTCAAAATCACTTTCAAGAACATATACACTTAAATATATAAATTTTTCTTGCTTTTAAAACAAGTTTTTATACAACAACTCTGCTATCGTACAATATCGCGTGACGCCGTCACTCTTGTCGCAGTGACTCGAGGATTTCAGGCAAACTTTTCAATTACTATTTCGAGTAATCTTTATCTTTATCTATCTTTTGATGGGGTGTAAAATTAAAAGTGTTAATTGGACACTGTAGTGCCAGGCACGGTGGTTACAGCGCGATGTCCTTATGGGTTTGTTTTATTTTTGTGATGTTGTGGTCGTTGGTTGTTCAATGGGGCTTTAACTGTAAGCTATAGTTGTGGGTTTGATCCCTGCTCATAGAAAGAATATGCTTGAATTATTTAAATTACCGTTCTGTGGTAAACAAAATGCGGCGTTGAAATCTAAGTTTCTTAAATTAGGCGTTTAGTAGAGAAACTTGTACCTTAACAAACTGGAAAATTAAACAAAATACTACACAACAACACTTAAACAACATATTTTTTTATGCTTCACGCTATATCCCGCATATAGCAGAGTAGGCAGAGAGAACCTGGGCACCCAGTGTTAAGACAACTCCTTCGTAATTAGTTCCTTCCGTTTCCCACTTTTTTCCAAATTCTGAGACATTGCGTGTTGAGTGGCGAAACTCAACGCCGCTCATTGCCTCGTTTCCAGAGCAAGAAAATAAAAATATTTTCCCTAGTGGCATTCGCACCCACATCCGTCGCATTTACAAACTTGAACCACCGACACAAGGTGACCTCAAAAATATAATGGGAATAGGTTGAAATCTTAAATGTGAAGCCTGCTCAATACATGGTTAAGGTATTATTCGCTATTTAATACTAATTTGTCAATATAGTGAGTATAATACTTTTTCATAAAACGTATAACTTCGAATGTAGCGAGATTTGAAACTGTGTTTGTTGGAGAGCGTCCAAGTGCTGTGATCACTAAGCCATACGCTCACGTAATCACGTGAAAGCGCGAGTTAAAATCCCAATTTTCCCAAATGGGATTTTTCCCAAATGTGGAATAACTCTTAATAAATAATGAGTAGAGTATATATATATAGAGATACAATAAATAGTGATAAAAACCCATTTTCTTAAACTCACCTACATCTAAACTAAGGTATTTTAAAAAAAAATGTGTAATACTGTGCTAATTAAACACAGAGTGCCAGGCACGGCGCGGTACACGTCAGCGATAGTCAAGGTATCGACATAACTTTGTTTAGCACTTAGGCTTTAAGGTTAGAAAGTTTCAAATCTGGAGTCTCTATAATATAATTACGTACATATAAGTAAGTAGGTTCCTACATATATTGGATATTTAAATTCACACCAAATAGAGGCAGAGGTATAAAAAAATAATTTAGCTTAGTTAAGCTTCTCGGTTCTGGTAAAGACTCATAAATTTAATGTTATTCAAAGCAAAATGCAATGTACTTACTCTTTTATATTTTGTTCTCTTTATCTTTATTTACAAATAAAAATTTAAAAAATCAGCTTCACGCTGTAACCCCCACACGGCAGGGTGGGCAGAGGGAGCCTAGTATTAAGACATTTCCGCCGAAATCTGGAGACATTGCGTGTTGAGTGGCGGAACGCCGCACTTTGCGTTTACAACTGAGCGAAGAAATGGAAATATAAATTGAAATAAATATTTAATCTCCTCGAGTGGGTATCGAACCCAGTCGATTTTACAGTCACACTTTGTGCCCCTATATCACAACCGGCGTCTAGATTGGACTTTTACAAGCCATTTAAATAGTCAATTCTTTTGACTAACGTAAAGCATCTACCGCCTCGAAGGCCAGTGCTGTTGGAAAGATCCGGCAAGAATCGCAAAAATCTATTTTTTCAATATAAAACATACAATATAATTTTACATAAAATTTAATAATATAACAAATTTCAAACACTCACATCTAATGAAATAAACAATTATATACGTACCAAATTAAACCAAATAAAAGACACGGACCGCGCCGCCATTACAACCAAGTAGATGTCCCTCAGTGAATGACATTCATTATTTTTAAGGATCCCATAAACAATATTATAGCGCGCGCACTATACTTACACACTGTTCCATCCTTATTATAGGTCGTAACTGGGAGTTCGATTCTCGTCGATAATTATAAGTTTTCCGTCCAAACATATAGAGCATAAATAACTTTGACGGTCCTTAGTTCCAGGGCTGGTAATTGACTGTGTGAGTGTTGTCGCTGGTTCCAAATTAGAAATTCCGGTTGATTTTTGTGTTGGAAGTAGAAGGTATCAAATTTGTTTAATATGTTACAAAAATTTGCATATGGCAAGGTTAGGTTTCGTTGCAATTTGTCAAAAATTGAGCGGAAAGTGGACTACGGAGTGTCTTAACACTAGGTTGCTTCTGCTTGCCCTTGCTATGAGGGATAAAGCGTGAAGGAGGAAAGTAAGTAAATTTTTTTTGTAAATCTTAAAACACCCGATGTTGATTTTGCTTGGAACTTCGTATTGTATGTAACAAGTTGCCGTAACAAGTGTGCTTGCTTTTGCAATGACCCTAAAATGGTAGAAAAAGTTACAATATCATGTTATTAATCTTATAACAATTTTAACGAAGCAGGATTAGAATCAGTCGGACCGTCTTTTAAATGCATGCAGCAAGGCATGGGTTCGAGTCCAAAACAACGATACGTTCAAAAATTTTATACGTATTATTTATATTTTATACTTATCTAAAATATATTTTTCACTTAGAATTCTTTCGATTTCTTTAATAAAAATCCTTCTATTTTTATTTTTTTTTGTTACATATTTTTTGAAATATTTTGTACAAATTACTAATTGAAAATAGAAATGTCATTTTGAAGGAAGCGAATTACAGACAGAAAAGATATTAACATAATTATAATCTTTACATGAGTAAGGACGTGCTGGTAGATTAAAGTATCGATATTTTAAGTTTTCTACGATTTTTATAGGAACTTGAGGCCATCGTGGCGCAGGTACAAGAGTGCGACAACTTAATTCCAACTTGGAGGAATGACATTTATTTCTTCGTTCTTTTACCAAGGCAAAGCGCGGCGTTGAGTTCCACCACACAACACACAATGCCTCGAGAATTCAGTGGAAAATGAATTACTGGAGTATCTTAATGAGAACGGAATATCTTAACACTAGGTTCCCAGGTTCCTTTTGCCTACCCTGCTTCGTACGGAATACAGCATGAAACTAAAAAATAATCATTTAAGAATTGCTAATTGTGTAGATTTACATATTAATAATTCATACAAACTGTATTTATATTGTAGTTGATAATTTGTAATTTTCATATACTAAGTGTTAGCGTAATCTTTCCAAATGTTAAATTAATTTGAAAATATTTGATGACAGTATGTAGCTTCTCGATATTCACTCAGGGAAATGTATTAAAAATCATTTTATTCTATTTGATCTTGTAAAGCAAAATATAAAACCGGGTTCCACCATCCTCATCACATACAATTTCTGAACTTGTAAATATATATTTCAAATTTCGGTTCCCAAACTGTAGTAAATATTAAGAAAAAAAAATACATATAAATATCAAAAGAATATATAACATGTAAATATTCCATCGACCACTCGACCATCTCTACGAACCACCTGTGATCTAATCCATGCAGCCGTTCATTACACCACGGCTTGGTGCCCGTGGTTGTCATACGACCACGCCTCGTGCGCTTACACAATTATCATAATTCGTATCATTACCCCCCCATCCCCCTTCCCCCCTCGCCATACGAGAACGGGGGGAACGTGGTGGGGAAATATTAGAAATGTTTTTGTATGATATGATTTTGATATGTTACATCAAATATCTGTTGATATTTTGGGTGATAAAAGACAATTTAAGGTAAGTACGTTTTTAATTATGGTAGTGATGTGTTACTTATGATAAAGATTGTTGAGCTGCAAGGTAAATTTGAGAATATGTAAAAAAATAAAATTAAAAAAAAATATTGAATATTTTAATTTCATATAATTCCGCCACTCAACACTCCAGGATTTGATGGAAAGTGGGAAGTGGAGTGTCTTAACACTAGGCTCCCTCTGCCTACCCTGCTACGTGCGGGATACAGCGTGGAATTGAAAAAAAATACTTTAAGCTTTTCTCAAGCTTTTCAAAGACCAGCACAGTGCTGAACCCTGATACAGACGCAATCACGTCAACCAGTTCCACCACGAGCCATCCACCCAGTGACACTTCACCAAACAAAAGAAGAACAAAAGAAGCTGGTCCATTAGTGATTAGGTTGCACAACATTTTATATTCACGCCATTTGAACTACATAATGATACTAGCTTAGCCAAATAGCTTCCACCACTTACCTCTCGCCTACATCGATTACAGATTTACAGCTAAAATTCCAATTTCAACTCTATCCACCTGTGATAAGAGCGAATTTTGAATTTGAAATTTATTAAAATTTAAGTACCGCCCTTTATTGCGACGAATGGGGACACTTGGTAATCGTCGTGACCATCATAAAGTGAGTGTAGTTAATTATGTTTCAATTTACGACAGTACATTGCGAGGTGTATCGTTATTTCCTTTTTAATATTAGACTACTTACATCCGGGTTGGTAAATGAGCCAAGTTAAATGTTTTGATAGTATGAAATATTGCAGCTATTATATATGTATATATTTCAGCTTCACGCTGTATCCCGCAAACTGCAGGGAAGGCAGAGGGAATCTACTGTTAAGACACTCCGATCCCCACTTTCTGCCGAATTCTGGAGGCATTCTGGAGGCGTACAACTAGACGGTTTATTATTATATAATACTTTGATATTTTTTTTTTGTTGATATCTTTTAATGTTTATGACCAGGAATTGAATGTCACGTTCTTGCCTTAATGTGGAATAAAACTTAAAAAATGTCTTTTCGTGTTCAATTTTTTGAAAGATAAACTTAAATAATCTGTTGAAGTCTCTTTAAAGTTAAGTCTCTAATTTTTTTCTGCCTATTTAAAACGCATTTTCTGCTGCGTTACGGATGGTAACGTTATTCTTTATCTAAACAGATAAGATTCTTCTCTGTAATGTGAATTAAGCATATCTGAACTAAATGATTAGAAATGTGAGTGGAAATCGAACCCACACTGTCGCGTCTGCAGTCATATTTTGTGCTCCTGCGCCTCGAGTGACCTGATATTATTTCGTAAAAAATATCAATATGTTTATAACAATATACAATGAAAATGGTTTTCAAAAATAAACAAAATCTCATTATTAAATTTAAATGTCTTCATTTTTGTTCGCGACGTCGCGATATTCTCGCGTTCGCGGACTTGACTCGACATGTCGTTGCAAGCTCTTAGTTGCGTGTCGTGACTCGTGACGTCACACCATTATAATAGTTTTAAAGTATTATTTAATATTTTCTAAATTAGTAATATGTTTAATTAATAACATAAATAGAATTATAGATAGATATAAGTATCACCTTTTAGTTTTATATAGTAATTCTCCAGTTTTTATTGTAATTATATAGTTTTAATATAGTTTACCGAGCTAATTGTATTTTAAGATAATAATCACTTTCGTATCGTAAAAACTATTATTAATTATTGTTAATTATAGGTTTGTATAGAAAAATAACAGATTTATAAATGTTAAATGTTAGTAAATAATTATTAAGAGATTTTTTATCAAAATAACTTGTGTGAATTTCGTCATAGTTAGAGTATCTTTCGTAAATTTCTAATAGTAAATAATTAAATAGTATATTAATTTATATTTAATAATATAGATATTTTTGTGTTCTTTTAATATATATAAATTGTAAAATCGTCCGATAGATAGTTATTAAAATATAAGTAAAAACATGTAATAGTCATAGTGAAAATATTAATGTAAATAAAGATAAAACGGCTCGGTGGCTCGCGGCTCTCTTTACGGTATAGCTCCGCGGTACGTAAGGTAGCAAAGACGCGCAGTCAGTGTGTCGGACAACCAGTTCAAGCATAGTGAAAAGGAAGAAAAATAGGAAGAAAAATAAGAAGAAAAATAGAAGAAATATAGGAAGAAAAATAGAATAATAGGAAGACACATTTGAAGAAGCCGTCAGTCACCGACCGTTATATTGAAATATCATCTTGTTTCATTCGGCGATCTCCGTGTTCCCACTATCCGGAACCTATAGTGTACAGGGCGTCAGCGGCTCGTTCGCTCGAGATCCGCCCGTCCGGTACAATTTTATTATAGAGCTTTTCCACATAAATTGATAATATGAAATTACATTGGCATTTGCTGACAAATGTTACAACACTATTACGACAAAGCTGATTGTTTTTATGATATACGGTTGGAACAATATTCCAGTTTGTATTAAAAAAACAAAATAAAAGTTAGAGAGAGAGGCCAGTCGTGGCGCAGCGGCACGAAGTGTGACTGTAAAATTGACTGGTTGTGGGTTCGATCCCCATTCGAGGAAATTAAATATTTATTTACATTTAAATTTTAATTTCTTTGCTCTGTCTGGTGTCGAGGCAAAGTGCGACGTTGAGTTCTGCCACTCAACACGCAATGCCCCCAGAACTCGGCGGAAAGTGGGGTACGGAGTGTCTTAACACTAGGTTCCCTCTCCCTACCATGCTGTGTGCGGGATACAGCGTGAAGCTGAAATAAAAAGAGATAAAAAAAATCCAGAAAAAAAACACGCAGAATTTCCAAAAATAAGCAAACAACATTTTCGGAACCTTATTGTTATTCTGACAGTTAATTTTTAATAATCGTCATTATTGTTAACGAAATATCGTTTTGCGATTCATTTCCTTTCAAACACATGTAGGATGCTAATTTGCTAAAAATATACCAATATATTAAAGTGATTAGATAAAAAGTATTATTTGCAAAAGGCAGGCACACTGTAGGTATAGGTTAAATATTATTAACAGAATAAAAAATCATAAAACATTGAGGACAAACTTTTCGACAATTATAAATAATAAATATCACATATGAAGCTAGTCGTGACGCAGGGGCACAAAGTGTGACTGTTAAATTGACTGGTTGTGGGTTCGATCCTCACTCGAGGAAATTAAATATTAATTTACATTTAAATTTTCATTTCTTTGCTCTGGTGTCGAGGCAAAGCGCGGCGTTGAGTTCTGCCACTCATCACGCAATGCCTCCAGAACTCGGCGGAAAGTAGGGAACGGAGTGTCTTAACACTAGGTTCCCTCTGCTTATCATGCTATGAGCGGGATACAGCGTGAAGCTGATTCAATTTGATTTTTTTTAGAAACACATACAAAAAATAAATGCAAAAAATAAATGCAAGTGCAAAAACCCGTCATGTTTACTTACCAACCATAATTTACATGTAAAATTGGCAATAAATAAAAATGACAACCCATCATGTCGACATACATCAGGTACTTACACTATAATATTACATAACCACAACATGTATATTAAGCTAATAACCGTTTAGTGCGCCGGCGGGGCTGCGCACGCGCATCTGATTGATGCTTTTATAATTACGGCCATTTCGCGCTTGTACAAGGGAAATATCATTTGAAGGCTTTACGCCAACGAGGGAACGCCCATGGAACGGTAAACTCTAAACTCTAAACTCAAACTCTAACATTCAACGATGGGAAAGGACGTCACGAATAAGCTATATTGTGTTGCGAGATCTAGCCATGGATTTCGTTTACGGTGTGAAGACGGTGTTGGGATCACTTAATGTTAATTTTAATAGAGATGGATATCTTTTCTTTGTGTTTTGTTTTGTATTAGTTGGCGATCTACGATATTTTATGACACGGTGTCTTTAATTTCATTTTAAATATATTTTTTTAACCTTTTTTAGCTTGTCATGCCATCCATTAAGGCACTCTCCTTTCAGCTTTTCGTCCAATTATCAGTTTATTACATTCCTTGTTGAGTAGCGGAACTCAGCGCTGAATTTTGTCTTATTACCAGAGCACGAAAATGAAAAAGAGTCATTTGGCCCAACTCGAAGGTGACCTCACAATCTTTGCGTTTATAGTCAGACTTTGTGCCACTGGATTATGACGGCCTCAAATATTCAACCTTATTCAATAGAAGCGATCTACACGTGGCTTCGCCCGCTTAAAATTATTGTTACGTTATAGCCTAATTATACAATATTTTTACATAGTACATTTTATTCAGATGTATAATCTATATTATAATAAATTTTCATCTAAATTCGTTCATTAGTTTTTACGTGAAAGTTTAACAAACATTGATCCTCACAAACTATCACAGTTAAAATATTAGTAGGATAGGATAATAGGATATAAATATTTTTCTATGAAATCTATTAAATCAAAATCTGCAAAAATGCATCTAGCTTTCTATGCTAACTGAACACAAACATTTCACACGTTGTAGCGTTTATTTATTCATACTACTATGGGGAGGGCTCGAAACGGGATAGTGCTATTATTGTGGCTTTGCAAATTTTGAATTCGCGGATGTAGGGTATTTTTTTTAAATGGTTATCAATTTTTGATAACGATTTGTTAGATCGATTCATCTTTTTGGTTGTGGTTTTAAATTGGTTTTTAGATGTTGCCTTAAGTATAGTAGGAAGAATATACTAACAGAATGTAATTTTTTTTTCTTTCTTTTTATGCATCGTGTGTGATATCCATCGTACTTGTGTATATTTTCGAAATATATATTTTTAAAGTATCTATGCAGATTTAAAAAATATTTTTTAATTCTCCCGTATCCCGCATGATTGTACATATTTAATGCATGTTTTTTCTTTCTTTTTTTAGTTTCACGCTGTATCCCGCATATACCAGAGTAGGTAGAGGGACCCTAGTTTTAAAACACTCCGTTTCATATTAGGACACTTCCGTTCCCCACTTTCCACCGAATTCCTTCAGTATTAGCTGATATTATATTTTTTATTATAGACCTCAAAGCCATGCTTTGCCTTAAATTGTTATTGTTAAAACCTCAAATTATTATTGTTAAATATTTAATTCCCTCGAGTAAGACTCGAATCCACAAGCTGTCTCGTTTACATTCAGGTAGCCTTAAAAACAAGCACAATCAAAATAACTTATATAACTAAACCCCAGCTGTATTAAAATCAATCACTATTCGTTAACTATAATTCTCAACATATTTCTCTCGAATAGACATGGCCATTACCCGTAACTAAGTTGAGTGAAATGTCGTTTCTCGTATAGGTATGGCCATTAGCCGTAACTAAATTGAGTGAAATGTCGTTGCGGAGATCGATTATCTCCGGTTGGCATTAATTTTGCGATGTGACTGGACGCTGACACCGATCCGCTCAATTTTATGATGATTCTACGTGAAAAAACCTACTCGTACGGTGCCTTTCGAATTTTTTTTGTTGTTAGGTTGCTTTTTTGTGTGTTCATTTAAGGAGATTTTTTTTTGTTGTAAATGTTGTTTTGGATGGTGTTGTGTAAGAAATGTGAGATGATAGTTTATATAGATATGTTTATATGAATTTATAATAAAAATAAATGAAGTATCTAACTACTATTTACATTTATTTAAAACACATTGAGAGAGCCAATGGTAGAATTGATTTAACATGATCATTTTTATAAAATACGTAACATTTTAAAAGAGGATGGAATTATTTAAAAAATAATATTATTAATATATATTTTTAGGAACTGTTTTAGACGTTAGTAAGCATTAATATTGTTTTAGATAATACAGCTTCATGATTTTATCTACATAGCAAATTAATCAGGGGAAACCTAGTGTTAAGACACTATTCCCAATTTTTCGCCCTATTTTTGAGAAATCACATGTCGATTGGTGGAATACAACGCCGCAAATTATTATGAAGAGTGGGTAAAATAGACATATTTTAAATAGAATCATCACCCTGATCGAACCCACAACCATCGTGCCACGACGCCGTACAACAGTTTTAGACAACAAATATAACATAATTGAAGTTTCCAATTAAAAGCACTTATTTCCCACTGCCACCTCGTGTATTGACATGAAGGTTTCCTTACTTAGTGCCGGCGCATTTGATCGTGATGATTTGACAAAATGTTAAAATTGTTTGACATTCAAAAAAATTTCCATAAGCGACAAGTGAAAAAAATGACCACAAAAGCCAAGTCAATCGTTAATCGCGAGGGTGTCGGCTACTAATGGGCAATAGGTGTGGCACAGGGAAATGTGTGGAGACTAGAGTGCTTATTACCTATAAAATTATTTTAAACAACTAGCTTCCAACTCAAATTCAAAATTTATCAAAAATCATTAAACTAATTATTTTTCTATAGATTAAGATATATAATGCTTTTTTTAAAACAACAAAACCCCTAAAAAAAACAAAAATTCTCATATTTAACAAACTATTTATAAGCAAATTAAAAGTAAAAATATATATATTTATCATACTTACATATAAAAATTCAAATTTTGTACTAAATAATATTATTTAAAACAACCCATAACACTTTTTAATAGAAATGAACCACACTTAATCTAGTTGCATCAACATTTCAGTCGCCACTCCCCAGTTTTTGTTCTGTCTATCCAACGTCAGCGGCTGTACCCTAATGAACTTCCAAATGGAAGCTGTACGGATCAATGCCAATCTGATTTTTATTTATCGGTACCATCAAAAGATGTTAATGGTAGCCAGGGTTGGACTGATGATGCTTTCACAATAGACGACTTAGAAAGGTGTGAGAAGTAGCCACTGTCGTTGTCGATCTTAAAAAATGGATTTGAGCACTTATTGTGCTTGTATTCCATTTTTTTTTCATTAAAAAAGGGTTGAGCTGAGTTTGAACCTGCACCTTTTGAGCTGTAAGTAAATAATAACAGTATAGGACACATCTGTCTTTACGATTTCAAATGTTGTTCGTTGAAATTTTATATTATAGAAACATTATTGATTAGGTACTTATGTTTTTTAAAATATTTTAATTTTTTTATCAACTTTTGCCACATATCTATGGTTTTTCAAAAGTTTTGTTGTACAAAATGTGCGTTATTAAAATATTTTTTTAAAGGTTTCTTCAATCAAATAGTAAAAAATTAAATTAAATCAAATCAGTTTCACGCTGTATCCCGCACACAGCAGGGTAGGCAGAGGGAACCTAGTGTTAAGACACTCCGTTCCCCACTTTCTGCCGAATTCTGGAGGCATTGCGTGTTGAGTGGCAGAACTCAACGCCGCGCTTAACCTCGACACCAGAGCGAAGAAATGGAAATATAAATTTAAGTAAATATTTCATCTCCTCGAGTGGGGATCGAACCCACAACCAGTCGATTTTGCAGTCACACCTCGTGCCGCTGCGCCACGACCGGCCTCATCAAATTTATCAAATAGTAAACTGTAATAAACTGCATATTAATTTTGGATTATAACATATCTTGTTTTTTAGTATAAAGCTTTATTTCGCACGTAGCAAGGTACGCAGAGGAAACCTAGGAACTTAGTGTTAAAACACTCCGTTTCCCATTACGACTGTTCCGTTTCCCACTTTCCGCCGAATTCTTGAGGCATTGTGTGTTGAGTAGCGGATATCAACGCCACGTTACCAGAGCGATAAAATGAAAATATGACATATTCCACTACCCCGAATTGGAATCGAACCCACAACCGTCGCCAAAGTCGTACGCTTATATAGCTGCGATACAACTACCCCAGTTGTCATAAAGTTCGAAGCCTAGATTTTCCACAACCAACACTGATATAAAGTCCATATATTGGTATTGTACGCCGCCGACAGACCCTGGCCCTCATTACGGCAAGCACATACATCATCGTCAGATCTTCTCGCAAGTCATCGCGGATCCCAGATACGGAGCGGTTTATAACTATGGAATGGAATGGAATGGTTGTGGATTTATCTATAAATGCTTATGTATATGGAAATTTGTTAAAGTGGAAACAATCTGTTATTATTTCATATTGAAAATTGGATTTTATTCTACCATTTTCCGGTTTTATATGAAATATTAACAGCAATTTTTATTATTTATATTATATTTTTAATAGTACGAGAGTTGAAAAACAGAGAAAAAATTGTAATGATAAGTTGTAAAAAAAATATTCTTAAAGGAAAATGTTAAATTATGTTCATTTCCTTGCTCTGCTTAAAGATATAACGCGGTGTTGAGTTTCGCCCAATAACATGCAATGTCTTGGAAAAAGGGCAACGAAATGTCTTATAGTCTTAACATTAAGCTCCCTTTGCCTATATGCGGGATGCAGTCTAAATCTAATTTTTAACCTACGGAGGAATAAGTTAAATCTTCATCTATATCTTTCATTATTTGAAGATGAAGATTTAAAACCAAAAAAGCCTTTTCCATACAAATTACCTTTAGTAAGTGAAATGACAAAAAAATATATAAAAGCTACCGAGCTTCATATAAAATTAACATAAGTATAGCTTGGAGGACATTACTAGTATAATTAAAAACGATCTTTGATTTATAAGAGAAGAAAAGGCATATCATCTGCCCCGGGATAGTTATGAAATATGGATTTGGGAAAACAAAAATCATCGTAGTCAATTTGGTAGTGGACCCGGGATATGACACTGTATTCTAAAGGGACGGTGTGTCCGTCTGTGTACACAAGATTTATTGTTAGAGGTTTACGTTTGATATTTTGAGCTTCCAGTTATCAATTGTGTAATAATGACGTTTTTAAATCTAGTTTATGTGGGGAACACTGTTTTTTAGAGTTGAGTTACGGAAAAAACGAAACAATTAATATCAATTTTTTTAACATTTTTAAAGTGTTATTCCATATTTTGGAAAGAAAAATACTTATTTAAAAAACGTATAAAAATTTGAACGTAGCGGGACTCGAACCCGCGCCTCCTGGAAACCGACCAACTTCTAAATAAGTATAATATCAAATTTTCAAATGTAATATTATATAACTTTTACTTATACATTTGAAAATGTGATTTTAATTTCAAACAGAAAATTTGATATTAAATTCAGGAGGCTTGAAGTACAGATCAAGCTTCTAAGTCTTTACAATAATTTTAGCATTTATGCATCGTTTTTGCTGCATATTTTATAGGGATTTTGTCATATAATTAAACCAACAGGACACTCCGTCGACCGAAAGTTATGAAATTTGGCATGAACTCAGAAATTACAATACAAATAAATGGAAACAATTCGTAAAGTGAAAAGTTTTAAGTATATCATAGAAAAAAAATATCTCAAACTTATAATTGTAGTTCATTTCATAAAAAATGATTGCATACACCCGTAAATATAAGATTGTCAACTTTTATAAATGGTAATTCCCGTTGATCTATAATCCAGATATTCACACGAAGGCCTCGGTGAGCTAGTACGAGTAGTAGTAGTACTCGCACTTGACCAGTTTTTTTAATACATTATGCATAAATAACTAATCGTAAATAGAAATATCAGAGAATAAAGCAAATTACGGATAAAAAAACAATATTAAAATATAATATTTTCAAGAGCAAGAATGTGGTGGCTGATGATATAGATATTTTACATCTCTCCAATTTTTATATTTAATAACAATAAGAATTACGAAATTTCTCTCGTAATATTCGATCTTACAACTACCCTCATAGAATAAACACTCAAGCACAGCATCATCACAAAATTAAATTAAAAGCCCATCAAGCTATTCGCAAGCAATACAACATAACATAGAAACCATCTAACACACTGGTTTTCAACCAGTGGTCCGCGGACCACCAGTGGTCCGCAGAAGCCGAAATATGGTCCGAGAACGATTTAAAATTAATGACTGGGGATGGTGAGGCGAAGTTTTTGTTTTATTATAAAACAAATTAAATTAAATTAGCTTCACGCTGTATCCCGCACACAGCAGGGNATTTAAAATTAATGACTGGGGATGGTGAGGCGAAGTTTTTGTTTTATTATCACAGTTAATTTTTATTATACCTACATCCATAGTGGTTCCTGTTACCAAGAATAATATAAACGTGGTCCTTGATCAATAAAAGATTGGGAACCCCTGATCTAACCTAAGCTTGGAACTTAGATACATAGTAAAATTAATCAAGAAAAACCATTAACCAGCTTTCTCTCGCCACCACCACCCAGGTTCTGGTGCGACAGTATTAGATCTCGTTCATCAGATCTTAATAACCGTTCCGCGTCATTAGTCCAGCATAGCATCATTTGTCAAGGGCTCCATTACAGACGGACCGCTGTGACAAATCGTACAAGTTAATTGATAGATAGATTATCCTAGTTGAGGAGAGAGTTTTGATTGATTTTCGTTTTTGATTTTGCGTTTTTAAGTTTGTATACATATTTGTGATATGATTTTTCTCTTTAAATGTTTTTTTCTGTGTAAATTTAAGTAGGCGTAAGGCAAGTGGCGCAAAAGTACAGGTGACTGTAAACGCAACAGATGATGCACTATAGGAATTTAAATATTTAATAGTAGGTTAGTAGGTATTAATTGCTTCACAATTATCTCTTTTGACAATTGAAAATATTGGGGGTTAGAGAGATCAAACTTACGTCTAACTTAATTTTCATTTAATGAAAAAGAATGAAGTCAGATAAGAAAACTCCACCCATAATTAAAGAACTAAACTGAGCTGCAAAAAATTACATTTTACGATAACAGAATTGACGTGGCGTCGCGCAGCGGCACGAGGTGTGACTGTAAAACCGACTGGTTGTGGGTGCGATCCCCGCTCGAGGAGATGAAATATTTACTTAAATTTATATTTCCATTTCTTCNTTTTTTTTTTTTTTTTTTTTTTTTTTTTTTTTTTTTAGTTCCGACGCATCGACTCGCGGGGTCTGGCACACTGGCATCCGTTGGGTCTGGCGCTTGCGCCAGACCTAACGAATCCATACTACTAACGGAGTCTCTTAACACTAGGTTCCCTCTGCCTACCCTGCTGTGTGCGGGATACAGCGTGATACTGATTTGATTTGATTTTTGATGAGAGAATATTGAAACTGCAACCATGGAGAAAATATTTAAAATGAAAAACATACAACACATACATACCACTAGTAAAAGATTTGAAATTAATTTAAATTTAGTAACAACAATAATATAAACGAATTTTATTTATTTTGCATTCACGATGCGTCAAGTTTCGTTAACTTTATTACGCTACTTAAAAATATTATTATCGATATATTTATTATGCTTGAGGCCAGTCGTGGCGCAGGGGCACAAGTGTGACTTTAAGAACTGGTTGTGGGTTCGATCCCCACTCGAAGAAATGAAATATTTATTTACATTTATATTTTCATTTCTTCGCTCTGGTGTCGAGGCAAAGCGCGGCGTTGAGTTCCACCACTCAACACGCAATGCCTCCAAAACTCGACGGAAAGTGGGGAACGGAGTGTCATAACACTATGATCCATCTGCCTACCCTGCTGGGTGCGGGATACAGCGTGAAATTGATTTATTTTATTTTTTAACTACTCTCTAGTTGAACCAAGTAGTTTTAATTTAACTTAATTTAACTTAGCTTCACGCTTTATCCCTAGCGGGGTAATCAGAGAGAACGGAGCGCCAAACGCTAAGGTCTCTACTTACCTCTTTCGCCTCGTCCACTGTTATCAACCTCTTCATACATGCCCTCCGGGGGGTCCTCATGCTTTTGTACGTGACCTTCCTCCAGTATCTTTGATACTGTGTTTTCGAAGGTCAACCGAGGTCTCCCCCAGTAGTTTTAATTTACTTTAAAAAAGTACCGTAGCGCTTGGCGCTCGGTTCTGTCTGACTACCCCGCTAGGGATAAAGCGTAAAGCTAGTATAAGTATAGTATATAGTATAGTATATGGTATAAAAAAGTATCCTAAAATATATTTACAAGCAACAAAAAGTAAATATTGAATATTGCAATCATCATTATAAACAATGCAGAGAGTAGAGTAGAGTTCTATGTAATTCTCCTTCTACTTAAAAGCTCTTCGATGAAAAATATTTTCTCAGATATTTTTATTAGGGTCACTCTGCATTACGGATGGAGCGAATTGAAAATAGAAAAAAGAAATTGAAAAAAGGAGTGTTTTGACACTTCTTTTTCTATTTCCCGTCAGAACTTCAGACAGTGTTGTCAACTATGTGTTGAGTAGTAGAGCAACGCCCCCGTTAACTAAGTAAAATAATTATTTTATTATATTAAAAAAATATACAAAATTATATTTAAAAGGTGCTCAAAGGGAAGCAGTTAGTGTTAAAAATTTGTTAAACTACCACATACCTACTTAGAAAATTAAAGGTAACATTCCTATACAAAACAATAATGATTACATCACCAGCTCCCAGATCCTGTTACGTCATCACTTCACCAACTCAACCGAAGCGGTGGATGAATAGTGAAAAAGACATTATACCAAATTTCGAATGTAATTTATCAACTTGATCCATTCCTTTGACCCACCATGTTATGACAAGATGAAATATATCCGCCGATGATATTTCAAAATACAATCTTAGATACATTTGTGTATTATTTTTAAATGTTTTCTCATCCTTTTTTCGGGGGTTACCCAACAATGGGTAGTGTCACTTTAGTGGGACGTAGGGATGTGACATTCAACGTAGTGACAGTCAATATTAATAGTTCTAGGGTTAAATTATAGTTTTTTGCTACTGTGTTGCTGTTAGGAATAAATAAATAAATCAGCTTCACGCGTATCCCGCGCACGGCAGGGTAGGCAGAGGGAACTTAATGTTAAGACACTCCGTTCCTCACTTTCTGCCGAATTCTGGAGGCATTGCGTGTTGAATGGCAGAACTCAACGCCGCACTTTGCCTCGAGACCAGAGTGAACAAATGGAAATATAAATTTAAATAAATATTTCATCTCCTCGAGTGGGAATCGAACTCACAACCAGTCGGTTTTACAGTCACACTTTGTGCCACTGCGCCACGACGCTGCTGTTAGGAATTTGTGTTTTATTTCCGTTTAAGAAAAAAATGAACGGCGGTACAGTTTTATAACAATTACCAACGGACAGTTGGTGTTCCAGTACAATGTCTCACTTATTGACAATGAATTACAGGTTAGAGGTTTGTCTTAAAGTTATATTGAAAGCGGTTTGGAATATTATTTTACTTTATTTTAGTATTCTTGTGAAACACAGCAAAAAATATTCGAAACCGACTCGAGACAAAGCACGGTGTCGAGTTCCGCCACTCAATACATAATCTCTCGAAAATTGAGAGGAAAATGGTGTAAAGATTGTCTTAACGCTAGAAATTGTTGATTCGTTCCCAACTCGAGGAAATGAAATCTTGATTTAAATTTATATTTCCAATTCTTCGATCTGGTATCGGGGCAAAGCGCGGCGTTGAGTTCCGCCATTCATCACGCTGCTCCAGAATGCGAAGGAAAGTAGAGAACGGAGTGCCTTAACACTAGTTTCTCTCTGTCTATCCTGTTTTGTGCGGGATACAGAGTGCGAAGCTGATTTTACGTAATTTAAGCTTTTTATTTACGTATTTACAAAGTAAATAACAAAACTAGAAATCACGTGAAATCCACACAAAAATGACATACCAAACTTAATTTAGCACACGCGGGTATCTTATAACTTGCGACTGTAGCATCGGCAAGTACAAAGGCGTCCTTTCCTTTGCGGCCTTCATTGCTCTCGATGACATTCACAAAAACAATACCCAACTGCACCTACCTCACTATACATACCTCACTATACATACATACCTATACCTACCTTATATGGTAAACGTTTAGATCAATTACAACATAAAAATTATTTACACTTTAATAATATTGCGGCCTCTTTGTTGTTTGTTCACGCGTCACTTTCAACATTTTTTTTAATTAATTGAATAAGTATTTCTTTGTCGGTTTGTTGTTAATGAGAATGTTGTGTTTGTCCTATTTTAAATAATAGTTATGTGACTATTAGTGGTGCTTTGTATAGTGAATGCGGTGTGCCTGAATGCGACAGTTGTAGGTTTAAATTAAACACAGAAAAAATAGAAGAATACATAAATATTAGGTAGAAAAATAAAGAGGCATATGGAGGCCGTCGTGGCGCAGTAGTACAAGCGTGCATCTGTAAACACTGCGGTTGTGGCTTCGATCCACACTCGGAGGAATTAATTATTATTTATTAGTATTTGCATTACTTCGCTCTGGTAGCAAGGCAAAGCGCAGCGTTTATCTCCACTACTCAACAAACAATGCCTTAAAAAATTCAAGAATTTTGAGAACGAGAATGTTTTAACACTAGGTTCTCTTTGTCTACCTTGCTTTATGTGGAAAGTAGCGTGAAGCTGAAATAACAAAATATATGAATGTATGTTTTATCCTGTTTTTAGATATAGATTTAAATATTTCTAATACTTTTTTAGACAAACAAAACTAGATATTTAAAATAAAAGAAAATAATATTTAATTGCTTCGAACCTGTACCTACTCTTTCATGTATTTAATTCGTTCAAATCAACATCCTCGTTATACGATCCATATCTGTATACAGCAATTACACCACAAATCCTCACAGTACAAAAATCCAAATTATAATTTCCTGGCAACGGCTGATCGGGGGACAACAATTTGCGGTTACCGAATGATTACCAATTCGAATACTTAACCGAATATAGAGAAACTATCACAACGCAAATAAGACTTTATTTTCAAATAAATATAGTCCAAATCATCTTATTTTGTTCTACCAAGCCAAGGTCCCATTAGGGTAGTGTAGTTTAGTCAAAATTCGTCACGTCCACTGACATCTGTCGCCGGCTGTAATCGAATCGGAATCGATTGTTACATAATTCCACGATGACAATCCGGTATCGATATTTGGAACATGATTATATGTTGTTGGCGGTGTTGGTATGGTGCGGTGGAGCTGTGGCCCCACAATTTGTGGGTTTGGTTTGTATTTGATGACGCCGGTTGTGATGATGATGGATAATTTGACAATTTTTTTTATGTGGGTATTTTTTTTTTTGGAAATAAGAAATGGCGTTTTTAATTGAGATTTTTTTTGTAGACATGTAAGTAATATATAATGAAAAATGAAAACTACTGCTTACATTTTCTCACATAGAGCTTTAGATGATCAGAGGTCGGCGTTCATAGTGGACCTTATGACAATTATATGACGTAGATAGGTACACTGTATACGCAATGTGTCGAATTCGGGTGGAGATTCGATTCGATTAGAGAAAAGAGAGTCGCGACACTTATGACTTAGCCTGGAGACTAATTTAGTTTAAAAAAGTTTAAACAAATTAAACATTATTTAGTATTTTTTTAATGCAATTTATAATTTATAACAAAAAATATCAATACACATTCCTTAGTCTTCAATTGTGTAAAAAAATCTATTATATCATCATATTAGCTTCCGGCGCTATCTCGCTCTTAGCAGTGTAGGCAGAACGAACCTGGGAACCAAGTGTTAAGATACTCTCTCTTTACTATGGCACTTTCGTCGCTGACTTTCTGCCGCTCCTACCCCATAACGGCCTTAAAAATCTAAAAACTCAACGACAATTGAAGATACAAAAACGTAAATATAAATATTTCAACATCTACCAAAATATTATTATAAATTTCATTCAAATGATTTAGATCCACTTCATTAGGTTCACTCAGCTCATTCTCCCTCGCGTTGATTAATAAGCCGCAAATTGAATAAGCTTCCTTTGACAGAATCAATTTCCCAACGGTTACTGAACGGAACCCCTAAAAATCCACTTACGAAGTCTATTTGAAATTTTGATCGACCCCCACTTGACACCTCGCATCAATTTAAGATGTAAATTGTCAAAGCATACATTGAGCGCGGCTTACATGGTGCTGGTGTATACATTATAGTTTATTTTGCAATATTATTCAGAATAGAAGATTTATGCTTAAAAAGTTTTTTTTTTATGGAAAAGACAAGGCAAACGAGCGTTCGGGTCAACTGATGGTAGGTGATCACCGCCGCCCACGACCCCGTGCAACACCAGAAGAGCTACAGGTGCGTTGCCGGCCTTTAAGGTGGAGATATTTTAGGTATAGACGAGCTTTTTGAAGGTACCTATGTCATATCAACCTGGAAACACTGCAGCAAAAAAACCGAGCAAATGTGAGCTAGACACGCATGACGAGGTTGTATGCTAATGGGAAGTACACAAAAGTTGACAATCTTAAATTTGCGAACGTATGTATTCATTTTGTATAAAATAAACTACAAGTATGTTTGTAATGATATATTTTCTATGAAATATCTATAAATGTTATTTTTTTGAATTTTTTCCATATAATATAACGATCCATAAATGTATCGTATCTTTTGATTGCATTGTCTTAGAAGCTTGATTTTTTCTGTGCTCCAAGAGATCGTGGTCTAAAATATTTAACAATAATTTCAACTTTATACATCCACGCGATCTTTAAATAAACGATCTTGACAGATGGACAACAACGTGATCTTATACGGATTCCGTTTTTTAATTTTTAAGTACGGACCCCAAAAAGATACTACGTGAACTCACATTAAATAAAAATGTATAGTAACTATAAGCGATATAAGCTTGTTACACTCTCCTGTTCACGCTGCAGTTATAACACTTAATTTACCTATAAATAAAAAAGAACATATTCTATGTTCCTTTTTTTTTCTTTTGAAGAAAAAAAGGAACATAGAACTTTTTTTTTCTGAATTATTAACGATAGTTTTATTAATTTCTTCTTTATTTCAACTATAATAAAATACATCAGGTACGCTGATTTATACGGGAATACATCGTGAAGCTAATAAAGTAAGTAAAATCATAAATAAGTATAATAAAATATATTATAATTGAAACAACCACAGCAGCATATAAACCGTACAACAAGGGTTGACGCGCCGTTTTGCATGGCATCGATTGTCCCGTACGTCAGATTGTCACGGCGCGCCGACGTGACGTTGATGGAGCGATGCACCTGCTGGCCTGCTGGCACTCCATAAAAACCATTTATAAATCCTACTCCACATCTTTGTAGAGACCATATTGGGATGCAAGTCTTGGCTGTTGAGGAAAGGGTGAGGACGTGATTTATTTTGTCATACATATGTTTCTTAGGATTGATTGTTTAAGTAAAATTGGGTAAGTTTCCATATACTAGGCTGTTATTTGGGTGTGAGGTCGTTTTAGCGCATGGGCACAAGGGTGGGACGACGGTTGTGAGGTTTGATTCCCACTGGGAGAATGAATTATTATATATTATTATTTTCATTCCTTCGCTCTGGCAACAAGGCAAAAACGCGGCGTTGAGTTCCGCCAATCAACACGCAATGCCTCGAAAATTTTTCTGAAAAGTAAGTAATAGATTGTCTTAACAATAGATTTCCTCTGCCTATCCTGCTTGCACGCGGGATACAGCGTGAAGCTTATAAAAAATATGCTGCTTTTACTAAGGAGTAGGTATGGATTTTTTAAAACATTTTTAAAGTGTTATTCCACACTTAGGAAAGAAAAATACTTATTTAGAAAACGTATAAAAATTTGAACGCAGCGGGACTCGAACCCGCGCCTCCTGGAAACCGACCAGGCGCTCTGACCACTAAGCCAAGCGTTCTCGCAAAGCTACGTCGAAATTTTTATACGCTTGTTACAACTTAGGTATGGATTGTTTCTATTCAATTGGATATTTCGATCCAGTTCATCGAGGAGTTTGATTCACTTACTTGAAAAATATGGAAAAGTCTCTTAATACTTCAAACAGAAGATAAGAAGAAAAGTTAGAGACTAGAAAAAGAAAAAATCTAGACACCTCAAACCCTAAACTTCATATAGGCCATGACGGCGTCAAAAAAAAATATAAGAAAAATAAACAAAAATTAATATATAAAGCAAACAAAAAACCACTATTTCTCCGCACAAACGTAATTAACATGTGTTTGTCAATTTTTTATGCAACGTGAAAGATTTCAACTCAAATATGACTCAAAAGAAATAACGCCGCTCTTCAAAAAATATTATTTTTGGACCGATGTCATCGAAATAAATTCTCTATACAATCGCATAGGATGACGCGACATATTCTTTTATCAAAATATATCATAATTTAATATTATTTATTGTTCATGTAAATCACAAAAATCAGCTTTATTTGCCTTGTAATAAAAGTCAAAATCGTATTTAGAAATGTAATAGTTATAGCCGGTGTCAAATAATAATATTTTTGATTAAGACCACCCAAAAATCTAAATTGAATACGTTTCTATGATCGCCGTTCGTATATTTTTGTTATAATTTTGACACATTCTCAGTTACTATGTAGTATTTCAAGTCTGTTTTTTATTCTTTGCCATTATTTTTCTTAGATATTATCGTGTTGTTCGGTTGAATTTGACTAAAGAGATATATAGATGACTTAATAAGCAAACAGTAAATTAAATGTCTTTAAATTAACAAGAATAAGAAAAGAACGGAATGTTTAGTCACTAGGCGTTATAGACAGCTTTTTGATCCCACAATTTACAAAGAGAACCGTCTAACGTCTAAGAAAATAGAATGTATTATGCTATTTGCTTTTACAAAAACACAGACCATAGGTTCCAGACGGTGTTTACTTTTATAGTAAGAATACCTACATGTAGTTATAATATATTCTGTAAATCGTGGCGTTGAATTCCGCCGCTCAACAGGCAATAATGTCTTGAAAATTTGAACAGAAAGTGAGGAACTGAATGTCTTAACACTGGGATTCCTCTCTCTATATTGCTATATATGGCATATAGCGAAAGAAAAATTAAAAAGAAATTAACTAAATTTGTATTATTATTTAAATTATATAGACAAAAGGGTTAGGGCTGTCCCTAATTATTCCATTTCAAGCCACTATCATAATATCATATTAAAATAAATTAATCAGCTTCACGCTGTATCCCGTAAACAGCAAGGTAGACAGAGGGAAACTAGTGTTAGGACACTCCGTTCCCCACTTTCTGCCGAATTCTGAAGGCATTGCGTGTTGAGTGGTTAAACTCAACGCCGGGCTTAGCCTCGATACCAGAGCGAAGAAAAGGAAATATAAATTTATGTAAATATTTCATCTCCTCGAGTGGGGATCAAACCCACAACCAGCCGATTTTACAGTCACACTTCGTGCCGCTGCGCCACGACTGGCCTTTCATATTCTTACAAATATTCAAACAATTGTTCCAAATTAAAACAAACCAACGTTCACCACACCATAATAAAAATAACGTTACTTTCAAGATATATTAATAATTAAAATAAAATCGATAATTACAGATGGATACCGATTCGTGATCCATAATCGAAGTGACGTAGCCAGAATGGACAATAGTGAATCAACGTCAATGTCAAATGCCCCTTGGCATGTTATAAGACCAGTGTATATTGACCTGTTGAATGACATCATATCATTATTAAAAAGATATATTAAGGATGGATTTTAATTTTGTATAGTAGAAGTTGTTTTTAGCTTCATATAAATATATAAGTAATGTAGGGGGAACCTAGTATTGAAACTATTCTCCACCTTCCGCCTGACTTTGGAACAACGAGCACCATTATCACGGTCATAATTGAGGCTTGCTTTCTATACTTTAATCCATTTAAAAATATTTTATTTACTATGTAGTAACACGAACTAAGAATAAATTATTATATCTCAAAAAGAATTTTAACTCACTATCAAATCGCTAACGTAAATTCATTTGAATTATACTTGTTGTTTGCTTCACGCTGTATCTCGCACATAGCGGGGTACGTAGAGGGATCTTGGTAACCTAGTTTAAAGGTATTCTCTTTCTATTCACGCGCTTCCGTTCCCCATTTTCCGCCGAATTCTGGAGGCATTTCGTTTTGATTGACGGAACTTAACGCCGAGTTTTTTGCCTTGGTGCCAAAGCGAAGAAATGACAATATTAATGAATAATAATTCATTTCCTCGAGTGGGAATCAAACCCACAACCGCTACATTACAATCGCTCCTTAGTGCCAACGCCACGACTGCCTCATCCAACTATAAAAGGACAATAGGTAAATGTGACACGGGTCTAACAGAATGGACGGCATTATGACTAGAGGTTCTTATGAACCCATCTAATAAATAAATAAAATCATCCCGTACACAGCAGGCCAGGCAGAGGGAACCTAGTGTTAAAACACTCCGTTCCCCACTATCTGCCGAATTCTGAAGACAATGCTGAGTGGCGAAATTCAAACTGCGTTGCCTCGTTATCAAAACGAGGAAATGAAAATATAAAATATTTCATTTCCTTAAGTGGAAATCGAACTTACAACCATATTCAGCCTCTATTAAAGAATAATAGGTAAATGTGACACGGGTCTAACAGACTGGACGGCACGATGACTAGCGGTTCTTATGAACCCACTTAATGCTAATGACAATATTATCTCTTTGAAATAATCTCAGCGGAGATCGCGTCCGTCTCGTGTTTTGATTCGCAAATTATTTTCGTTCTTAACGATCGAGTTGGAATTACCGTTTGTTTTTTAATTATTTTGACTGCTTTGATGTTTTTTTTTTATTAGAAGTACAGGTTGTAAGAAAAATATAGATAAACGATAGGATTTTGTCAACTGCTGGGGTCAAAACACTCTATTCTCTACTTTCTGCCTTGATTTGTGTTGTGTTTTTAATGGCGGAATTCAAAGCGTCGTTTCGTCTTGCCAAAGTGATAAAATAAAAATATGTCACTGCTTCAAATGGGAATCAAACCCATAACTGCTACGGTACTTGCTGTCTCACTGTGCCACGACCTGTGTCTAATAATACGTTTCCTTAATTTTTGGCTCAGGATATTTAATTTTTACAGTATTAGTGCAGTCACTGTGTTCTAAAACATAAAAAAATGCAATATAATAAGTAATAAAATATAAATATATAGTAACTTCTTCATAGTATTAGCATAAAAAGTAAAATAGTTTTAAATGTTACAAAAATATATGTAATTACATTTTAAATCCAAAATTATACAAAATTCACTTTTAGCTTACGTATACTGTTGTTTTTTGTGGAATTATTATCAAAATATGTAGTAATAGCTCCACGCTTTATTCTGCATATTGCAAGGTAGGCAAAGGGTTCTTTTTTCTCTCATATAAGAGACACAATATGTTGAGTATGGGGAACGGAGAGTCTTAACACTAGGTTCCCTCTGCCTAACCTGCTGTGTGCGGGATACAGCGTGAAGCTGATTTTAATATGTCGAGTGTCGGAACTCATTGACACTCTTTGGTGTAAAACTAAAAATACAAATAAAGACAAAAAAAATCACTTAAATTGCAAATTACCTAACGTTTGAAGTCCAAAACCATAAAAATACGATTTCAAAGTACGTACGTAAGTTATCGACAAAATAAAATAAATAAGGTAACCTTTTACCATAATTCCACCCACACACGGGTTACGTACAATATCTTAGAAGACCCGATTTAGTCCAATATCATCCCTGGAGATGATTCCGATGTAATGCAACACACGAAGCTAAACTCCAACGTTGGCAGTATATTGAGACATAAATTTTTCATTTCGCCCGTGGCCACTTGTGATAACCTACTTGACCAGGGTCCCGTGGGATGCATAAAAGACTTCCACTGTGTAAGAAATCGCATATTTCATAAACGCTCGCCCGCTGTATAGGGATGGGGGTCGCTTTTGTCGATGTTTTTTCTATTTCATCGGTTTTGAGGACAGATAATGGAGTGTCCTGACACTTATTTCTCTCTGTGTAATTTGTGGAAATATCTTTGTACATATTACTTATAAAAAACAGCTTATAGTCTTTCCATTTTGTAGTTTCCAGATATTAGGTGTTTCGTGTCGGAACTCAACGCCTCACGTTTTGTACTAAAATGGGTTAATGTAAATTGAAATATAATCATTTTACCGAGTAGGGATTGAACCCATTATAATAGCGTTCACTTCCACTGCACCACAACGGCCTACATGTTGCTTGGCAATTATAAATTTATCTCATTAATTAAGTATTTAAATCGCATTTTTACTTTAATCTATGTAAAATGGTGGCTGGCAACTGATTAAAATTTTAATGACAATTTATTATTTGATCATTTGTGATGTTTTAATCGTAAATATGATGGGACTATAATAAATCAGTTACAAGCTTCTTGTTTCAATTTATGTAAATATTAAGTATGTAATTAATAGTTGTCGCTTAGAAATATTATTATTTAAATCTTGCTAAGCCTTTCGTACTGTTACTTAATAAATAAATTTATAATTTCTTATTTGAAATATGACTGTTCATTATGATTCATGATAGAATTGCATGTTTTGATGGGTTTACGCGAATTATTTGAGTGTAAAGTGACATGAAGATATTATTAATAAATAGTTTGACCCCAGATTAATCAATCAATGAACCTGCTTAATTTAAATTTATTTCTTTCTATTTGTATATTAACAAAATTAAAAATATGTATACATTTACAAATCAAATTAAATTAAATTATATCAGCTTCACGCTGGCTGTATCCCACACACAGCAGGGTAAACTAATGTTAAGACACTCCATTCACCACTTTCCACCGAATTTTGAAGGCATAGCACGTCTTGGCATCAGAGCGAAGAAATGAAAATATCGAATCCACAACCATTCGCGTCTACAGTCACACTTTGTGCTCCTGCGCCACGACTGGCCTCACACATTTACAAATCATTTAATATAATATTTTATCAACGTTGAATAAAAGTTACAACCATAGCTATCAGCAAGATATGTTACTATTGTATATGAAACTTAACATTAGCTTAACAATCAATTAACGGTACAAATAAATGAAAATAATAAGTAAACCAGAGAATTTGTAAATATTTTTTAAGTTTCCATTTTTTTTCCATACACATTTATGTATCACCATAAAAGCTTACCAACTTTTTTATATAATTAATTTTTTTTAATGAAAATTACCGAACTAGAGAAAAAAAAATTACGATTAATGAAAACATTATGAATATCTCAATCGAGATAACTTAGATTTTATCGATACACAGTCGAGGACATACCTATACGACAGTACTCTTCACACCCCGATTTTTTTTGTACGTCGCACAAAGGCCAGAAGGGCTACCGGACCGACACAATAATAAATATTTTGACGATAACACATAAATATTCTTCCTTTATGAATAACAAACGGGTGTATGCCACGGTAAGGGTGGTAATTCCTTTCATTTTTATGGTCACTCCTTCCTCTTATAAATCGTCTCTATTTATTAGAGAAGGGGTCTTACGATTTTTCATACCTTTAAAAATACATGGATGGCCTCTTGAGGGTGTAGTTTCAAATGGTTCACAATTTTTGTTTTATAAAGTGCATAGTGTTTGTTTCTTCTTTTTTGTTAGGTGCATTAAAAATGTGTACACATTCAAAGATCATTTAATATATTATATTTTTCTATTTATTTTATACTAGAGGGCGCGCGCGGCTTCGCCCGCTTATTAGGAGTGAATTCTAAAAAAAACCACGAAACACATGTTCAATAAAATATTTTTAACAGTCTGAATTTAAATTTTTATAAAAATCGGTGGCAATTTAAAGATTTTTCCATATAAACTTTCAACCCCTTATTTGAACCCTTAGGGGGTGAATTCTTAAAAACCATGAAACACGTGTTCAATGAAATATTTTTAAGAGTCTGAATTTCAAATTTTATAAAAATCGGTACAGATTAAAATTTTTTTCCATACAAACTTTCAACCCCTATTTCATCCCTTTAGGGTTAAAATTTTTCAAATTCCCTTCTTAGTGGATGTCCAGAATATGAAAATAAACATCTGCCCAAATTTCACGTTTCTACCATCAGCGGTTACGGCTCTGCGTGCGTCTTACCTCAGTCAGTCAGCACAAGTCCTTTTATATATATATAGATAATATATTATATTTTTTCTTCACTTGAACTTCACTTCACTTTTCTTGAATTGAAGTTACAACCATTATAGATTTATATTTTCATTTCTTCGCTCTGGTGTAGAGGCAAAGCGCAGCGTTATCTTCCATCACGCAATACTCAATGTCTCCAAAATTCGGCGGAAATTGGGGAACGGAGTGTCTAAACACTAGGTTGTATCTGCCACCCTGATGTGTGTGGGATACAGCGTGAGGCTGATTTATTTATTTTAATTATAGTGCCACTACAACACTCTCACTATCACACTGTATGAAACTTGAGAATTAACTTATCAATAAACTAATATTAAAAAAAACAAGAGACACTCTTGTTTCGCTTTCTGCCCTATTTTGATTTGACATCATCTAGGAGTATTGGAACTTATCGCCAAGCTTTATCTTTTTACAAAAAAAAATTTAAGAACTCATCTCCCCTCCAATCAATCAATCGAACCTAAAACCATCGCGTCTATAGTAAATCACTACACCACTAGGGCCTTCCCATTAAATCAGACGTACACATTTATTCTGCACCATTTAAGTACTGCATAGAAGTAGCGGTACCGTCGCGTGTTCGTCAACGGCTTGAGGTAATTTCCGGCATTGTCACTAACGCCTTTGATAAGACCTGGCCTCTCACCTTTAAATACATTGAACGTAAAATACAGTACTATTGACGAGTCGTGGCCGCTTTGAACTTAGCTAAAGGTGGCTGCGCAGTTTTGATTTTAGAAATTTTCTCAAGTTTTGATTATTTTTTCTCGAGTGACCAATGCGCGAAAGTTTAGAAAGTGTAACATTATAGAGGCCACAACCCGTCGAGCGTACTATACACTTTGCTATATCAAAACACTTTGTACTGGCACTATGTGTTGTGATTATGGAAGCAATTAGCTGCCGCTTCTATGCATTGGGATCAAGGACCGGTGGGAGGTCAAATTTGAACATGCAAGGTCTAAGATATTTTATTACCTATTGTTGAAACGACGTTTTTAAAGTGTCGCTAAAAACTTTTAAAATAATAAATAAAAGTATAAAAATTCTGTTTTCTTTTTCACGTTACAATATATGGGAATTTAGTTTTATTTTTCTAAGCTTCAGGCTAGAGAGAGAGAGAATCTAGTGTTACGACACTCCGTTTCTCATATTACGTCCTTATTTTACACAAAACATTATGTGTTAAGAGTGACTAAATAATTCATTCTTCTGATTGGGAATCGAAATTGATTTTGAATTTGAATTACTTTTTTTAGAAGCACAGGCATAGAGAAACAGATTTCGACTTACTAATAAAATTGTATTATGCAGTTTCCACTCCCGATGACCACTTAGAATTAGTATCTTTATGTCTTTTTGTTAATATGACACGATGGTTCTACTAAAAAAAGTACAAAAAATCTTAATAAGTAAAATAAATCAGCTTCACACTGTATCCCGCACACAGCAGGGTAGGCAGAGGGAACCTAGTATTAAGACATTCCTGTTCCCCACTTTCTGCCGAATTCTGGAGGCATTGCGTGTTGAGTGCTTAATAAGTAAATATATTTAATATTTGAAATTATACTTTTTATATGGTCAAGTTAATACAAATCCAACGACGATGAATAGATAGGAAAGGTAATATTGGAAAAAATATATAATAAAAATCAAGCCACTGGGCCATTCCGGGTTCCAATCCCACTCGAAGAATTTTTTTTTCTTATTTTCACTTTTTTAAGTACAATAAACGAGGCGTTGAACTCCAACACTTCAAATGCAAATGTCTAGAAAAAGTTTTACTCTACCTCCCCTACTATATGCGTGATAGAGCGTGAAACTAATTTCTTTTTTTTTTTTAAATAAAACACAAATCCTATCTGCAATACCAAATTGAAGATCAAAGATCAAATAGTAATTGAAAACACATTTGGCCGATTGACCTTTTTGCATAGCGCCTAAAAGGGCTACTCAGGAATATTGAGTCCTTTTATGTCTTTTCTTCCCTTTGTACGTAGACTATGGACTATACGGTGTTTTATACCTACTTCATATATTTCTTATGAAAGATTAAAAAGTTTTATTTTAATATATATTATTAGGTATTAGTGAATAAAAAAAGATGAAAGAATCGCTATTTCAATAGATATGTAATGAGCGAGTAGTTTTCCATTTTCATATAAGAACGTTAGTTTAAAATTTTTTTGTTAGGTATTACCTATATAGATGTTTTGTTATTTTCTTAGAAATTATTAGTTAAATGAGGTCAGTCGTGGCGCAGCGGTACGAGGTGTGACTATAAAACCGACTGGTTGTGGGTTCGATCGCCATTCGAGGAGATGAAATATTTACTTAAAATGTATATTTCTATTTCTTCGCTCTGGTGTCGAGGACAAACGCGGCGTTGAGTTCTGCCACTCAACACGCAATGCCTCCAGAAATCGGAAGAAAGTAGGGAACGGAGTGTCTTAACACTAGGTGTCCTCTGCCTATCCTGCTGTGTGCGGGATACAGCGTGAAGCTGAATAGATTTTAAATAGATATAGATAAGATTATAATCATTTAGCAGTCAATGGTTTTAGCTTAATACCCAATTATGATAAACAAAAAAAACTTTTTTCTTAAACATTTTGTAGGTAATGTCGAGTAACGTAAGATTTATCGAAGCTATTTTAAGTTAACCGACCACATTACTATATCTAAAGTAAGTTAACAGATTAATCTTAGTTATTAAAATATCTGAACGTACCTGACTTTAATTTGTATTTTAATTTCCATAGGAAAAGATAAGAAGTTTTGATGCAATTCAATACCAAAATTATAATCGTTTCTCTTTATATAATAAATGAGCCGAATCGTGGCGCAGGGGAACAAAGTGTGACTGTAAAAACGATTGGTTGTGGGTTCGATCCCCATTCGAGGATTCCATTTCTTCGCTCTGGTGTCGAGGTAAAGCGCAGCGTTCTGCCACTCAACAAGCAATGCTTCCAGAATTCGGCAGAAAGTGGGGAACGGAGTGTCCAAACACTATGTTCCCTCTGCCTACCCTGCTGTATGCGAGACACAGCGTGAGGCTGATTTTCTATAATAAATAGACACTAGTATAAGCACGACATTGTGGTCAAATAAAGTAAACAGCTCACGATTTTGCTAATAACTATATAAATAATGTATTTAATTACTTGCCTTGTAGGTCCCAAGTTAAGTTAAAGACCTACATACGTAAAAATCGAATCTCCGACCGCACACGTGCATATAATCACAATATCACATATCCCGCTGTGCCACGACGTAGTTCCCTACAGTATTATGATGGTCTATACAAATTTTATTTAAAAAAATAGCAAATTTATTAATTATTACAATACAGTATGATTAAAGTTGCATTTACAAAGCAGCCCTTGCGTTGCCGACTCATAAAACTTTTGAGGCCGATTAAAAATTTTTAACGAACATTCCAATTATGACCTATGGCCAGTTTAATGAGACACTCGTTCCTATTCATTTTTTATGGGGATCTGGATAAAATTCCTCCCCTCGGGGTTCAAGCGGGGGTGGTACGATTTTTTACTGAAGCCATTTCAAAAGGCAGGGCGTGGTTGGAGTAATATTGTAAAGCTGTGGATATATATGTGATTAGGAAGTATTGAGTAAGTCTTTTAATATTTTGAATATATTGTGTATTGGAGACCTGCTTGCGGCTTCGCCCGCTTGAAACATACAATTATTTATTTCGCCAGTAGGTACCTAGGTGAAGTATTGAAAGTGATAAATTTAAATATCTTTTACTGCTGTTTTGAACTACTATTAAGGGTAGTAAGTAGTACACGTTTTTAAAAACAGATAAATAATTATTTTTTTCAAGTTTCGAAAAAAAATATTAAAACTACAAGATCGATTGAGGCCAGTGTGTCTGTAAATGTGACTGGTTGTGGATTCGATTCTCACTCGAGGAAATGAAGTATGTATTTAAATTTATATTTCCATTTTTTCTCTCTGGTGTCGAGGCACAGTGCGGCGTAGAGTTCCGCCACTCAACAGGCAATGCCTTCAAAATTGGTGGTAAGTGAGGATAAAAACAGTGCAAGTTTTCTCTTTCGATACTCCGTCTAGTGACCATTGATACGAGTATTAACCTGGACTATTTTTGTATTGTAATAACATTATCAGCTTTAAGACGATATCTATACATACTTTAAACAAACGTACAAGTGCGAATCTGACTCGCGTATGCAAGGTTTAGTGCCACTATATATTAGCTTCACGCTGTATCCCGCACACAGCAGGATAGGCAGAGGGAACCTAGTGATAAGACACTCATTTCCCCACTTTCTGCCGAATTCTGGAGGCATTGCGTGTTGAGTGGCAGAACTCAACGCCGTGCTTTGCCTCCACACCAGAGCGAAGAAATGGAAATATAAATTTAAGTAAATATTTCATCTCCTCGAATGGGGATCGAACCCACAACCAGTCGGTTTTACAGTCACACTTCGTGCCACTGCGCCACGACTGGCCACTATATATACAAACGGCAAAAAAATCACGTTTGTATAGAAGCTCTTAGATATTTATTTCATTTGTTTTTTGGTATTTGTATAGCAGTACAGTAGATATTTTGTGTTTAAAATTTTCAACTGTCTAATTATCAGTGTTCATGAGATACATACAGCCTGTTGACAGACGGATAGACAACGGAGTTTTAGTTCCTGTTTTACTTCTTCGATACGAAACTCTTAAAACTAAAGTACAGGCAATTTAATCATAAAACAGTTATTTTAGAGCAATTTGTTCGAGCAAAATATTTTATATTGTTGTAAATAATCACTAATTTAAATTGGCATTTAAGTTGGTTAAGCCGGTTTTAAGACTTAGCGTGAACAAACGTACAGAGGGACAGACCAACCGAGAACCAAACTAAAAAAAGAAAACAAACAGACAAAGAGATAAAATTTAAAAAATCGAAACATTTTTAAATTACTCCAATTATATATTATATTTTTTTATATATCTTCCACGAACAGACACCAATTAGTTACTTTATTATAAGTATTGATGGCAGTGCGTTAGATACTATATAGTATAGAAAATGTTCCTTTAGATTTACATATTTTACAATATGAGCATTTATTTTGTACAATATTCCCCGCGTAATCAAAACCTAGTGTAGGGTATTTCCCGTATTTTTACCTACAAAAAAAAGCAAAAAAGTTAGAACTTTCAGTACAAATAAAGGAAAAAACCAAAAAATATGAAAATTTGTGTAAATGAAACAAACAAAAACTGTTAAAAATTTATAATTGTAGTTCATTTCGTTCTTTGTGGGTACCATCTTTACTTAAGTATAATAACTAGGTACTCGAATATTATGTTGTTGAGTTCCGCTACTCAAAAAGCAATGTCAATATAATACTAAAAAAAAAACAAAAAAAAAGACATCATGTTCATAATTTGTGTTAATATATTCGTATTCATAATACAGACCTTTAGACCGTCATAGCGCCGTGGGACAGCGTCTATCTGTAAACGAAGTGGTGTTGGGTTCAATCATATCGGGGGAATAATTATATTAAAAATTCATTTTGCAACGTGGGTTCTTTTAAGCCCGGCGCTGAGGTACGCTACTCAACACACGATAGCTCGAAAAATGGGTGAAAAGAGGAGAGTATACCTACTTACTTAAAGTATTAAGACAATCTTTTTTCCTCCGTCAATCTGGTAAGGTTCCCTCTTTCCTTTCTATGCGGGAAAAAACGTGAAGCTGCAAGTGAACAATATTCTACTTACTATTAGATACTTGATTTACTTTACCTAAAGGTAAAAAAGTGGACTATACATAGGGGAGAGGGGGGTAGCTTAGAACAGGGGCACCTTTGAAAATATGTGTTAACAGAGCTATTTTAAAAAGAAATTTTGGTAGATTTTTTTTGAGTAGTGGCAGCACTAATCTGCACACGTGTCACTTGTCACCGCTGATATATGAGAACCAGTTGTTGAGTTACGAGGAGTGTTTGATTTTGAGTAAAATTTTATGCATTTTTAAATAAACGCGTAAGGATCGCAGGGATCCAATTCAAGGTATATGGTTTTATTTTTTCCTCTTTTAGTTAGAATGTTTCATATATCATGCAATAAACTAGAAATTACTACAATTTTTAAACTTTTACTTGAAAAAAAAACGTTTGTAATTTTTCAATTACCACTGAGGCAGCTTTGAACAAAATAAAGGGGGCAGTTTTGAATATTATTATATGTAAAAAAATACCGCGAAAGAAAAACAAAACTATACTGAACTTTTCTTCACAAGAAACTGACTCAAAAATGCATTTGGAATCAGAAGAGGAAGTGACAATTTACTGTGAAGAGAATGAAGATACTGATACCTGTGCGTATGAAGACTACGAAATGGAATTAGACTACAACTTAATAAATATTGGAGACTTCGTTTTAGCGAATGTTTCATCATCTGTGAATAGTAAAAAAGTAGCTTGTATATTTTTTTCTTTCCTGAGAAAGAGGACAAGTGCTACGTTAGTTTTTCAAAAGTCTTACGTAGACTAGACTTGAGGCCAGTCATGGCGCAGCGGCACGAAGTGTGACTGTAAAACCGACTGGTTGTGGGTTCGATCCCCACTCGAGGAGATGAAATATTTACTTAAATTTATATTTCCATTTCTTCGCTCTGGTGTCGAGGTTAAGCGCGGCGTTGAGTTCTGCCACTCAACACGCAATGCCTCCAGAATTCGGCAGAAAGTGGGGAACGGAGTGTCTTAACACTAGGTTCCCCCTACCTAACGTGTTGTGTGCGGGATAAAACGTGAAGCTGATTTTTATTTCTTACTTTGACTACTCCATGTTTTCCTTTAAATTTAATTTTTATAAGTTCAAATTAGGGTAATAAGCTGTTTATTTAAAAAATATTCTGTTTTATTTTCATAATATTAGATTTATTCTATAATTGATCCCATAATGTTAATTACTTCTAGGAAGCCCAAGCTACTTTTTTGTTTGTTCGTTTTTTAAAGTCTATTAATAATATTAAAGCTATTTAACACTAGTACTAGTACAATCGCAATATTAAACTAGGTATATTATTTTTTTAAGTTAACATGGTACTGATATTTGATCTCCATCGTTTCTAATGTTAAGTTTATTAATAAAGTTACTTAAAAGTTTGATAAGCCTTTTAATTTCATTGAATTCGATGATAGTTCAAAACTGCCCCATATATGTTCAAAGCTATCCCGGAAGGGGGGCAGCTTTGAACATTTGACTACCGCTACTAAAGTTGATATTGCACCTTTAACTTATATATTTTTCTACATATGATACTACGATTGTGTGACACAATAGTTGGACTAAGCATTGTGAAATAGTAAAGAAGTTAAAAACTGTAGAATTTTTAGATATGACATAAAGTTTAAAAATCGTTCGAATGTGCCCCCCTCTCCCCTATATAATATGATGAATTATACATAGATATATTACTTCATCTTTCAAACATCAATTCGAGAATTCCAATATTTGCCACTCACAAAAATCGAACTGGCGACCTCTAACTACCCAATAAGTAACCGCTACAGCATTTCCTTACCTTGAAGAATTTATCGTGAACATAAGCGTAAAATATAATAATATTTTAACCAATATAACATAAGTCATGTGAACGTTAAAAACAGAAAATTACAGGTTGCCATCTCAACGAGTATTGACACAAAAAATATGTTAAAACGACGTTTCCAAGTAGGTACCTACTACTTTGCGGTGTAAAATCAAATTAATTTCGAAATTAAGTCGTCAAGGCTTTTAATTTTTTTATATTAGTTTCCTTAGTATTTAACCTTGGCGGATGAGTTATGTAAGTACCAAAGTACGTTTAGAAAATGATGACATTTGGTTCTGTCTTTGATAGACTCGAAATCTACAAAGATAGATTTTGTTAACGTTATCTAAACGCGGTAATCTCAGGAACTATTGATTGGATTGGTTGTATCTATAATATAGGATATTAAAATTAATTAAGATTTTTTGTAGTGTTGTGGAAGCTGGGTAAAGAGAACCAGGCGCAAACTTGTAAACTCTCGTCAACCTGTAAATGATAAACTTTACTGATTTACATATTGTCAGCTTCACGCTGTATCCCGCACACAGCAGGTTAGGCAGAGGGAACCCAGTGTTAAGACACTCCGTTCCTCACTTTCTGCCGAATTCTGCAGGTATTGCCTGTTGAGTGGCAGAACTCAACGCCGCGCTTAGCTTCGACACAAGAGCGCAGAAATGGAAATATAAATTTAAGTAAATATCATCTCCTCGAGTGGTTATCGAATCCACAAACAGTCGGTTTTACAGTCACACTTCGTGCCGCTGCGCCACGACTGGCCTGAATTTACATATGGAGGGTACATAATATCAAAAGCCCGGCGTTGATTTTCGCCATTTGACACACAATGCTTTTGCGGAAAAATTTTGCGGAAAATGCGGGGCGTAGTGTCTTAAGACTAGTAGTGTCTTAACTTCTGGCTAGACAGAGGGAACATAGTAATAAGACACTATGCCCTATGGCTGTGTGTGGGATACGGGGTGAAGCTGATTCTATTTTTCCATATATGTATATATATCTACTCAATTTTTTGTCTTCGACCATACATAATTTCAACTAACACAGAACAATGAACGCGAAACTCTCTGGGATGAGAAGATTAAAAAAAATATATTATAAGTAACTAAATTCATATTTTCTTTACACACATAGCAAATTACGACTTTCGCTTTTACCCTTTGGGGATAACGTTCAAAATAGCTTATTAAAGTTTTTTAATATTTTTAATGAACCCTGTGTTATAATAAAGCGCTTTGACAGTTCACGGTAAGACTGGTAAAACGGTAGGTTGGTCAATTTCGATGTCGGGAGATATTGTAGCTAAATCGTTTTTGTCAAATGTCAACTTCTGTGGTCGCCTCCGCTTGGGTTTTTGGGTGAGGGTTGCGCATACGGATGGACCTTTTAAATATTTAATTGAACTTTGCTTTAATTATTCGTGAAAAAATGTATATTTGATTTGTGGCCAGTCGTGGTACAGGGGCACGCTGATAGGTTTTGGGCTCTATTCCCATTCGAGGTAATTGAATTTTTAATATTTTCATTTTTTCGCTTTGGTGTCAAGGTAAGGCGCAGCGTTGAGTTTCACACCATGTCTTCAGAATTTGGTGGAAAGTGGGGAGTGGAATGTTTTAACGTTAGAGTGCCTACTCTGCTGCATGACGGGTACAGCGTGAATCTGAAAAAAAAGTATTTCAACTTTAATCATATTATATAGCTCTTAGATTAAAATTCCTTTCAGTTATTTCGCTATTTACTATACTTTCTATACTAGAAGAATTTAATTTTTCAATTTCTTCTCAATCTGAGAGCTACAACAGTTAAGACATGAAGAGTTTATGCTAAGTTTAATGTACCGAAAGATTTTTTTTAGCTTTACTTTTTTAGAAGTAGCTAGAGAACGCGCAGCGTTAAACGCTACAGTACGCAAAAAATATTTTATTCATTATAATTCATGTAACTCTTTAACAACCAAAAATGTCAACTAGTGCACTTTAACTTGCCTTATTTTTTGCAGTGAAGGTCTCGTACAGCTGAACCTCCAAATTTCTTGATCCGCAATCGTTAATAAGATATTATATAAGTTAAATAATTTTTTCATACAGGAGTCGAAAACTCCATATTAAATGTTTGTCTCAGGATTTTTATACGACAACAAAAAGAAATATAATCAACTCGTGCTAATCAACATATACGTATAAAAAAATATTCTCAAATCATCCATAAATTTATTGAAATAAAAAACACGAAATAGATTTTAGTCGACTGAGGCCAGATGTGGTCCAGGGGCACAGTGAGGTGAGTTCGATTCCGACTCGGAGAAATGAAATATTTTCATTTCCTTGTTCTAGTGAGAGACAAAGCGCGGCGATGAGTTCCGCTACGAAACACACAACGTCTTTAATATCGGAAGAAGTGAGGATCGGTACGTTTCCTCTACCAAAACGCAAAGATATTGCCCCACTGCACCACGACGGCTTCAAAGAAAGTTAATTTTAATATTTTTTAATTAATTCCTAGACGAATGGAACCCTTTGACCCAAAAGTCAATTATTTACAGCAAAATGAATTTTGGCGACTCCTTATAGACGCCACACCGGTTGTTTACTCTCTGCTGCGTTTGTTCAAGGACGGGCCCATTTGATAAAAAAAGGAATAAAAATAATATTGATATCAACGCTGTGATTGATTTTGCCGCTGTTTTATATTTTTTTAATTAATATTTCAATAATATTAAGATTTAGGAAACGTGAACGTATTGAAATTTCATATATTTTTTACTCTCTCATCGGCATTTACACGTACAAGCTCCAAGTATTGTGCACGTGCTTATATTACATAAACTTACCTTTATATAAGAGTGTATAGTCGTGGCGCAGGGGCACAAAGTGTGACTGTAAATCCAACTGGTTGTGGGTTCGATTTCCCGAAATTTATATTTTCATTTCTTCGCTCTGGTGTCGAGGCAAAGCGCGGCATTCGGTTCTGCCACTCAACACGCAATGCCTCCAGAATTCGGCAGAAAGTGTGGAATGGAGTGTCTTAACCCTAGGTTCCCCCTGACTACCCCGCTTTGTGCAGGATACAGCGTGAAGCATTTTTTTTTATCTTTACATAAAAACAAATCTTGAGAACGTCATGACGCAATAGGACTGCATCTGACTGTAGACGCGATTGTAGTGGGTTCGATTCCGACTAAAACGACGGGAAAGTTATTTTCTTTTTCTGTCACAATAAGAGAAAGCGCCGCTTTGAGTCCCCTCACTAAACAAGCAATAATAATGTTTTTATATTAGTCCTGTATCCATAATATGATAATATTTATTATATTTAAGTAGGTATATATATATATATGTATATTCTAAAGATCTGAATATTTCATACCTAATATGTATTTAACTAAACCAGATTTTTTTAAATATTATATATTTATGCTATATCTCGCACATAGTAAGGTAGTGGGAACTTAGTGTTAAGACACTCCGATCTCAATTTACCGCCGAATTCTGGAGGCATTGCGTGTCAAACAGTGAAACTCTTGCCTCGACTCCAGAGAGAAAATGATGAATGAGAAAGAAGAGATGAATATATTTCATTTAATCGAGTGGGAATCGAACCCACAACCTATCGTGTTTACTTTAGTCACACTTGGTGTCCCCGGGCCACGAATATCCCCAATATTATTTAAAAATCAAAAGCTCAACACAACTTCTAACAAAGGAACCACCATCCTAGAATTAAATTTCTCATAAGTCACATAACAGATTTAAAAGAACTTCAAAGACATTAAAAAAGTGTTTACCATACGTCCACGTGAAGGTCTCAAAAGAAGACGGGAATGTTAATTGGACGGTTCCCTGAAACAATTTGTAAACAAGGGGGGTTCTTTTTAATTTGGCCGCATTTTAATAAAAAAAAATTGTACGACTTAAGATGTAAGTGTAGTGTTATTTTTAATTTCCTTTGCGGCGTCTTTTTATTAATATATTAACAGATGCTTGTTTTATGCAATATATTATTGTTGATTATATAATGTGTTGTTAAAAACGTCAGTTTCCCACTGTACTCCCATACAGCAGGCCAGGCAGAGGGAACCTAGTACTAAGACACTTCGTTCTCTATTTTTCGCCGAATTTTTCGAAAAATATCGTACTTTACGCTCTTCATTTGAGCGATGTTGTCTATTAGATATCAAACTGCACCTATCTAACCATACCAGACAATGAAATAGACTGAAATATTAAAAAATGTTTCCATTCTCCAAAAAGAGAATCGAACCCACAACAACCACGTTCACTAAGGCACGTCACAACTCCATGTGTAATTATGCAAAAAAACTATACATAACATAAATTTTATTATATCTTAGGATATAGAATGAAAATTGTAATATTAATTCTTAAATAATTTCATTTTAATAATTTAATAATTTCATAAATTTCAATCGAGGCCAGTCGTGGCGCAGTGGCACAAAGTGTGAATGTAAAACCAATTGGTTGTGGGTTCGATCCCCGCTCGAGGAGATGAAATATTTACTTAAATTTATATTTCCATTTCTTCTGGTGTCGAGGCAAAGCGCGGCGTTGAGCTCTGCCACTCAACACGCAATGCCTCCAGAATTCGGCAGAAAGTGGGGAACGGAGTGTCTTAACACTAGGTTCCCTCGGCCTACCCTGATGTATGCGGAATACATCGTGAAGCTAATTAATTAATTGTAATATTTTGTATCAATTTGCAATCGTTTGTTAGAAATATTCCCAAAGAAAAATAAGTATTATTACCATACAATAGCAACAGTGTCGTTACTTATTAAAAGGAAATATAACATTTTGTATCAGATACTTTTAATTAGCTATGTTTTGTATTTTAAATTGTATAATTTCTCTATACAAATGTCCATTTTCTTTTTCTTTGATAAGATTTTTATACATTCTATTGGCGTTTCAGTTTTCTATTTTTAAATAATTAGGTAATCGTATAACACGATGCTTGTGGGTTCGATTCTCAAGCAAGTGAATGAATTATATTCATTTTCCTGCTCTTGTAGAATTGAGTTTGGTTTTCAGTTTCAGAATTTAACATGCAATGTATCAAATTTAGACAGAAAGAGAGGAACAAAGAGTCTGGGCACTATCTACCTTTACTTACCTCATGAAGTATCAATATTTTTATACAAATAATTGTAATTCACCTCTCTGTATGTTTGTGAAACCTATATTTCTATGTTTCTTTTTATTTTTATTGTATTGTATAGGCTGGTAAATAAATTTAAAAAAATCAGAAAAAATCTTAAATGTACTCAGTTTTCGATATTAAAAATTAATTTTCAATTCCAAATTACTATAACACCGAACACCTTAACTTAATACTCTTACCAATCATAGTTTCATTACAACCAATTTACTATAAACAATCTATAGTTACATTATTAATATATCTGTGACCCTTTCTTCAGTAAAACAAACAGAGCAATGGCTAGGACGTGTAAGTACAAAGTTCGATGTCCGGGCTATATCTGTTCTTCCTGCAGTATAAGGGAGTTATTTTCGATTACGATTACACCTAAGATCACTCTATTGAGAAGCCATACATTAAAGCGGATTTGAAGATTGACGTATGTAGTCGTGGTAGAAGAGATAGATAGTTGCTTTTTAGTTTTTTTAGTTATATTTTTACTGTTTTATTTTATAATAATATGATTTGGTATATTTTATTATACAATTAAAATATTTTTTTTGTCGCAGATTCGCATTTCGTATATCAGGGTAGCAGGAGAAAACTTAGTGTCAAGAAGTCAGTGCAGGTACAACTAGAAAAAATTCTATTAGTGATTTTATTTTCGATTGAAAAAATAACCTCACTCCTCAGTCCGCAGTCCTATTTAAATTTGTATTTTGTGCCATTTGGTTCAGGCAGAGCTAGAAAATTAAACGAATTTGGAATTATTATATGAATAATAATATCCCATAAATAGGGGTCGAACCCACAGCCATCGCTTTTGCATTTAGCTTTCAGACACTATCCTACTGCGTTACACTATAGTTTTTTATATAATACTCATATAATTCATGTAAGTAGTCAAATAATATAACATTTTTTTGTCAGCTTCATGCTTTATCCCGCACACAGCAGGGTAGGCAGAGAGAACCTAGTGTTAAGACACTCCGTTACCCACTGTCTGCCAAATTCTGGGGGCATTGCGTGTTGAGTGGCAGAACTCAACGCCGCGCTTAACCTCGAGACCAGAGCAAAGAAATGAAAATATCAATTTAAGTAAATATTTCATCTCCTCGAGTGGGGATCGAACTCACAACCAGTCGGTTTTACAGTCACACTTCGTACCGCTGCGCCACGACTGGCCTCTATAGCATAAATTAATTTGTCAAAAACTTATCAATAATTAAGAATATTGAATATGAATTTTAATAAAATTCACGCTGATAAAGCTAGGTCTACACCACGCATGGCTAACTCAACTCGACCCAACGATAAACTTTACGAGTGGACCACCCAACTTCAATTGCCGTATCGTTAAAATATCTATAACAAGCTATGAGCGGTTTTCGGTAATAACGTACACTCGTTGGAATTGGCCTTATTTTAGGCTATTTTCAGACCTGCCCTAGGAGTCATGGTCATTACTTATAGACAGATGTATGTAGATCCAAAGATTAAGATCTGAGGATTCTTGGAGTTCGACATTTCCTATAAATATGGTGTAATTGAGAAGGTTTTTAATGATTTTATGTATCGACTGGAAGCGACTAGTAAATTATTCCCATATGGACACAATCCGACGTTGGACATTTGTACCGAATATAAAATGGCAATTTAAAGGGTGAGAGTCAAAATTTAACGGAATTTAACGTTACGTAATTAACGGACGTAACGTTAAAAGTTACGGACGTAATTTAACGTTTCGAATCTCGAGGCTGAAGCTTATTAAGTCATTATAAAACTGAAAACTCTTAATCTTCAAAAAAATCTTCAGCAATCAGAATGTTGTCTAAGAAAAATTAAAAAACATACACAACTTTAAGTGGCTCTGTGGCTTTAAGAATTAAAATACTATAATGTACGTTTATTGTGAACGATTATAATAATGTTAAACACCTAATAATTTATCCACGATAATCGAACATAAATAACAACCGCAATAAAAGCTATCAGAGAACCGATGAAAAATGAGCTCTTGGCATAAGTTCTGGACGAAAATCTAAATTTGTCGTATGTATAATGTCCCGGTTGTTCGAAATCACTGCGTCAACAAACACTATCTTTTGAGATATTTCAGTCCGTTCGTCCGTCGTTCTGTATACATTACGACCTCACAGAGACATCTGACGACAGCCTATCAATCTTTTAATAAATACCAGAACACTAAAACAAACGTTGCTCTACGGTTCTGCAGTGACAGAATAACTAATTATATCGAGGGAAGGCACACTTTCGTATAGCATACGCATATTAGCAGCAAATTTACGTCTTGTTATATTATATGTGACTTTAGTATAACACAACATTTTACGATCGACAAAAATAATGTTTTTCACACTTTTTTTTGACACACGTGTTACATTTGGTCCATGATACATAGTTTTAATGGCTGTTATGACATTATTCGACACGAAAAGTATCATTTTTAATACGAACGACAGCTAAATAGGTGTTGGATGTTAAAAATGTTTCGCTTTGACAAAAAGTTAACTGTCGTAATAAAATTTAAACGAGCTGTGTCACAGCGGCGCTGAGCGAAAATAATAAAAACTCGGTTAAGCGTGAGTCGGATGTGCCCACCGAGGCTTCCGCACCAATTTCAGGATTGAAGGTCATCGGAAAGTACAACTTATAAAAGTTCACAAACTTTTGTTTGCGGGCATATACACTCATTTTATATGAAATTAAATATAACTATAAGTTTGTAATTATTATTTTCTATGAAATACCTATGAATTTTCATATTTCTCATTTTTTACTTTATTTTTATCATATAAGTTCTCACTTTATGCCAAATTTCATAACTGAAAGTCCACGGATCGAAACCTGTATGGTACTTCACCATACAGGTTTTGATTCGTTTTGATTGACAAACGGACGGACGGACGGACAGCAAAGTGATCCCACAGAGGTTCCTTTCGAGGTACGGAACCCTAAAAGAAAAAACATAAAACAAAGTCATAATCCGAGGGCCCATTGCTCTTTCGCTACCGTCTGCTTGGTTTTTTAAATAGAAATAAAAACAGACGAAGTACATTACAGCTTTTTATGCGACAGATATGCTGCTAACGCATAAAAAGTATTCAGATTTATGACGACACGGAATTAGAAGTCTCATCGTGCAATCCTGATATTGTCTTGTATTAAAAAGAATATAAACATTATATAAATTAATGCGGACGTTAAATTGACGGGAGTATGGTGCAATCAACTTGTTTAATGTATTCAAGGCGTACTTATATATTTTATGTGTTTAAAAAATTAAAAATTATAGTGTATTTTCTATTACGAAATGCACGCATATCTAATTTTTTCTCTCTCTCTCTCTCTCTTTCTTTTTTCTAAGAAAATTACAATTGCTTAGTATTTAGTAATATTTTTTCCCGTATACAGCAGGTCATGGAGATATAACGAGCAGATATAACGTTTCCTACGTTATGTCACTGCGTACGCCTAATATTAAATACATTGTCTGTCGAGTAGCGATAAATGAAATTTAATATTTAATTATTTGGAGGCATTACGTGTATTTGTTTCCAGTGAGGAGAAATCGGAATTGATCTCATAACCGCCACATTTACAGTTAAGCGCTGTTCCAAGACCGCCACAGTCCTAATTAAAATTGATGTATTAAAATCAATAGATTAAAAAAAAACTACTGGTGCAAATATAGAGATAAGTGGTAAGAATCTCGGTTAATATCCTGTGTCTCTGCCTAATTATATGGTTTATCTAATATAGAATACTAGTTCATAATTTACAGTTTTATTGCTTATTGATATTATTGAAAACAATTCTTTACTTTGAGGCCGTAGTGGGGCAGCATTTGATTGTAACAAGACGGTTATAGTTTTGAGTCTCAATCAGGGAAATAAATGATTAATATTTTCATGCTCTTGGTATTAAAGCAAAAGCGCGGGGTTGAGTTCCACCATTCAACTCGCAATATCACGAAAATTCGGCGTAAAGTAAGGAATTCTTTTTTTCTGAGTGTCTTAACATTAGGTTCTCTCTACCTACCCTACTATATAGAAGATACAGGGTGAAGCTGAAAAATGAAATCTATACTTCAAGAATTTAGCCTCAACAATTTAGGTATAACACCAATAGCCACTGCGCTATTTTTGTCAGTTATACATCTAATTTATAGTGCAATAAAGTTTCACTTGTCACTCACCCAGCGATTTATGTTCCGTCCGTCCTAAATGCGGTGTCTTCCGCTGACGAGTTTCCTCATGTCAACGTTTACGTTCAAACAATATGCTCATAGGCGACAGAGGCGACGGTGGACCATTTGTGCCGGTCCATCCGTGACGGACCACCAAATGCAACAAAGGAGTTTGTCTTCTGGAATAATGTAAACAAAGTCTCATTTCCTGAACATGTATTCGAATGTTTCAACATCTTGCTATGTCGTAAGTAAAATAATATCATCTCAACAATAGATGCCTTGTGTTTTTGTGTTAGAATTGTTTTTAGAATGTATGGTCAGTGATGGTGGTATGTCAAATGCTGTGGGCGTAGATAGTGCGGCGCCGGCGACGTCGGACGCCACCGCCCGTCCAAACAGTCGATGCGTATCGAGGAAGGATGCTTAGCACTCTCACCTCTAATAATATCCCTGGAACGTGCTGTACTAACAAATAATTTATATCTGGACATGGATGGTGGGTTTCGTCATTCGTCGTGTGTGTTTAGCAAATTAGAACGTGTGTGCCTATTTTGATATTAATTGTTCATTGTGTTGTATGAGCATCAAAATAAGTAGATATCTCCATATTAAATTTATGTAAATTTTACAACGGTTACTTTATAATTATTAAGACTTTTCATTAAGACTTTTCATTTTATTTTTTAGTTTAGTAACTATAAATTTGTTATTATTTTGTTTAAATATTTTTTTCCAAAGTACGCTTGATGCGATATAAGGACTACTTCCCTAACACAAATTTGTTGAGTTGCGAAAACGAAAACAACGACCTGTTTGAAAAGTAAACAGTCCACTGGGTGAGAGTTGAACCCACAATCATTACATAAACAACCAGTTATACTGCTGCTCTGCAATGACGCCAAAACATTAAAAAATATATCTAACCTAAGCTAGTAATGTGTCCAAAATACGGTAATTTGAAACGTAATAAAGTAACGCTATACCATGTTTCAGAAGACTACGACAAAAAGTTTGAAACAGTTTAAAAGTTTCGAGGAAAGGGATTGAGGCCGGGTTTGTTTAACACTGCGCACGGCTAATACAGATGTCACTTGTTGTTGACGAGTTCTAAGAGATCGCTACAGAAATAGATCTTATCATTATTTTCCTAGAATAAATGTCAACTGACAACTTGAGGCCAATCGTGGTGCAGCGGCACAAAGTGTGACTGTAAAACCGACTGGTTGTGGGTTCGATCCCCACTGGAGGAGATGGAATATTTACTTAAATTTATATTTCCATTTCTTCGCTCTGGTGTCGAGGCAAAGCGCAACGTTGAGTTCTGCCACTCAACACGCAATGCCTTCAGAAACTTAACTTAACACTAGGTTCCCTCTGCCTATCCTGTTGTGTGCGGGATACAGCGTGAAGCGGAAAAAAAAACGTCAACTTCATAGTGTTAAAGGTACCAAAGGATACAATTACTGACATATTTGTATATATTTGTGAATATACAAAGTCAGTTAAGTCAGTGTTAGGCCAAAGATACATTTAATAGAAAAACAGTAACTGCACCTAATATGAACCCATATTTTAAAGACATACAGATATTTATATAATATACTATATTAAATATATTTTATTCTATGCATCTAATTCTTAGAGTTTACATAAGTTATTCTAGATCGTGGATTTTTAGGTCTTCGGAAACTGCTCATCTCAAGCTCTGAACAACATTTACTAAGGGGTTTAATATCCATACTTACAATACGACTACATTCAGACAGACATTACAATTAGTCCTTCTCAGATGTAATTGATATATAATAAAAAAAATATTTTTGTTTACATTAAAAATAGCTAAGTCATAAAATGATTTAAAAAATCTGTTTTCTTTACGACTCATAACAAATACTTATAAGAAAATACGAAGACTTGTATATATACATTTCCGCATATTAGTCTTAAATTACATAGATAAACTTATAGGTAACTAAGGAATAAAGGGATGATTTTGTTTTATAGAAACTATTTAAAGATACTAATCACACGATAAAGTTTGAGGCCCTAAAAATATTTTACAATTTATTTTAAATCAGTAGGCAATCTACAGTAATTATATCAGCTTTAAAAGTATCAAAATCTCTGAACCTTGATATATGCAAACTTACATCCGATAAAACTAGTACTAATATACATTTTCTTCTATTCATTTAATTTCGATAGTAGTTCCGAATGAATCTCCCAACTTCCTGTTCTTAATTTGTCCTGACGTCAGAAAATAAGTGCTGAGCAACTAAATATCTGAAGAAATATACCCACTAAAAACTAATTTGTCTTTCCCAATGTAAACACCAAATTAACATCAAACGGCTTCAAATTGAAAGGGGCGATTCCATTGACATAATCCATTAATACTGACTCGGATCTGGCAATTGGTAAACAAATGAGCCGTGACAGAACGAGATAATTGGCACCGTGACAACGTGACCGCCTGGTGATGCTGGGGGGATTTCAGGATTGTTTGTTTCACTATTATAGTCTAGGATATGTTATACAAAACTTGTATATGATTTTTTTTAAAATTTTCTAATGTTATTATTTGCAACGTTTAAATCAATCTTATATTTTTGTTTCTTAGGCAAAAATTGCCTAAGTGACTAAACAAATTTACTTTTCAATCATTTCTTTTCATTAATAATATGAAGTTTATTCACAAACATTTAAAGCATTCAAATTCGACGGGAAAGTGGGGAGTTGAGTGCCTTAAGTTCCCTCTGCCTACCCTACTATGTGCGTGATACAGCGTGAAACTTCTTAGATTTTTATAATATAAAATCTAAACGAACAGTGTAAAATCACTTAACAATCACACCTACAGTACAAACGGTGACAGTGTCAGCGTCGCCGTAAAAACACCACGCCAGGCACCGGAGCTATTTTGGTTTAATGACAATGTAAGAATGATTCGTTCCCGGTACATCCATCATTGTTCCCAATATATTTGTCGTCATTCCGTTTTATGGTTTCCAGAGGTACAACTGTTTTAATAGATATGAGTAAATGTGTTTCTTAAAATAATGTGTGTTTTGAGATAAGTGATTGTTATATTCTTATTTTCTACATTTTTTAAGCTAAAAGATCTAAGTCAAAATACAATTTTCCTAATGGCAAGAATAAAAATATTAATTCCTTTCTCCTTCCGCCAGTTCTCCTTCTAGTTCCCTCTGCCCACCCTGCTATGTGCAGGATACAACGTGGAGCAAAAAAAGTATCCTGTTTCCTGATTCTAAATCGTTGTGTTGCTAATATTTAATTAATAATTTCTATTTAAAGATGTATTACACATGTCCCCAAAGCAATAAAATGTGTCGCATCCGTGAACGAAAGCGTGCTACAGTTTATTTGTTCTGTCATCTGCTTTGTCTCTTGTTTGTCTCCGAAACGGTAGTCAATTAGTGGCTTTCAAGATGATGTTCACTTTAAATTGTGGTTTTATTAAGTATATTTTTCATACTACATAAGACACATGCATATTTTTTTTATTATTTTGAGAAAATAATCCTGGATTATCATACACCATGGTATCGTCTATTAATGGATCGAATCCTACTTAGGGTATATTTATATTAAAAATATTTTTGATAGTAACAATTAAAATGACTGTTCTCTGCTTGCCTGAGAAAAAAAGAGTTTTAAATAAGACAAATTAAGAGTTTTAAATGAAACTATTTTAACCGGATTACCAGTCTACCCGTGACCACAGACTACTGCAAAGTGTTCGAAACGTCGGGTTTCCTAAATGTAGAACCTTAAATAAACGCGATTAATCCTGTTAAAATAGTTTCATTTAAAATATGTAATAATCGTGAAAATCAAAGAACTTATTAAATTAAAGAGTTATTTAGTTAATATTAAATATGACCCAAATATGTCAAAACCATCAAACAAATTAATATTATTCAGAAACATTTATATATCATGTATATTTTAAATATTAGTTACCATAAATTTTAATCTACTTTAATATATGTACAGTTAACTGGCATCAGTTAGTTAAACTATAGTTAGGGAACTAGGTTCGGTCTCGTTCGGCTGTAATCGGATGTTCAACAAGATTCCACATCTCGTAATTATCTACAGTGACATTTTCTTTACTTTATCTTTTAGTAAATTAGTTTAATGGATCGTTCAATTAGTTAGGGCAATATTTTAAATAGCATTCCCCTTCGTCAATTTAAAAAACTAAATTACTGAGTTAATTAATGCACCTTATGAGGTCGTGGGTAATTTCAAAAGGAATTTGTCCTTCTATATATACATATAGACTTAAAAATCAGCTTCACGCTGTATCCCGCACACAGCAAGGTAGGCAGATGAAACCTAGTGTTAAGACACTCCGTTCCCCACTTTCTGCCGAATTCTGGAGGCATTGCGTGTTGAGTGGCAGAACTCAACGCCGCGCTTTGCCTCGACACCAGAGCGAAGAAATGGAAATATAAATTTAAGTAAATATTTCATCTCCTCGAGTGGGGATCGAACCCACAACCAGTCGGTTTTACAGTCACACTTTGTGCCGCTGCGCCACGACTGGCCTCAACACACATATAGACTTAATATTTGGATAAAAAATATATAGGTTTGTGTTATATTGTTAGGCAGCAAGAACTTATACGGTTAAGCTCGTCGTTCCTGGATGCAAATCTAACTGGATAAATTAATTAATAATTAGTTATAGATGGTTTCATTGGTAAATTTAGTTGAGCTTCAATTTCTCCAAAGTTCAATTTGTAATCTAGATAGTATTTATAGATATATAAAAGAAAAATGGAGAACAGGGTGCATTATTGGTATTCGAAATAATGATGAACAAAAAATAAACGATCGAGTAAGTTGTAGGTAAACAGTATACAGGAAATTTATAAAAGTTGACAAATTTAAGTTTACGGGTATAATATGTCATATTTTGTATGAAATGAATTATTTATGATTTATGTTTTCTTTCTTCAATAAAATTTATAAATATATATTTTTTCTTTTCAATTTTTTTTTCTTTATTTGTATTATAAATTCTGATTTCGTGCCAAATTTCATTAATATAGGTTCACGGGAAGAAGGTTTTGAGTACGTGGTAAATTTCATATGAAGTGCAGCAGAAACTATGCAGAAATGATTTTATGTTTCGATTGCATTGACTTATTAGATGCTTATGGCACGAAACTGTTAAAAAAACAATTTTATGTAGATTTTAATTGTCAGATGTTATCTTAATCACATTTGATTAGTGTATATTTTAAAATATGACAACTATACAGAGATAAATTCCAATATTCTCTGCTTTCTGTTGTTTTAATTAGCTATGACATTTCTAAGCAATTTCACATCGCAATGGGTTTTCTTTGTCTATTGGTACACCACACATAGTAGGGTAGACAGACGGAACCTATTAATAAGACGCTATGTTTTCAATTTTTTGCCCTAATTCGGGACATAGCGTGTTGAGTGACGGAACTCCACGCTACACCATACCACGCCTCTGATACCTAATAATACTCATAAAACTATTGATTACCAGCGTTTAATTCCGTACACAACACAAGGCGTCTCTATCATTATTAGTACAATAAATCAAAATCAATAATTATAAAGTTACATAGGCCAAGTGTCGTAACTACCAACTACACTTTCCTAGTGGTCATAGCGTGTGAACGCCTCATTCTGACTGACTTAATATCTAGTTATCGCACTAGTGCGCTGACACTTCCGTTTTCAACTCGGATGTTCAACACTTTGTTATTTGTCAAAGACAAATTAGTAATTTCTATTTAATTAGAAATGGGACCTAATATATATATATATGAGGCCAGTCGTGGCGCAGGGGCACAAAGTGTGCCTGTCGACTGGTTGTGGGTTCGATCCCCACTCAAGGAGATGAAATATTTATTTACATTTGTATTTTCATTTCTTCGCTCTGGTGTCGAGGGGAAAGCGCGGCGTTGAGTTCCGCCAATCAACATGCAATGCCTCCAGAAATTGACGGAAAGTGGGGAACGAAGTGTCTTAACACTCTGCCTACCCTGCTGTGTGCGGGATACAGCGTGAAGCTGGAAAAAAAATTATAATATTTATATGAAATGGAAGCCCGTTACTGAGTGTCGGATAGATAATGCATAGCCGAAATTTTGAAGCATAGAACACATTTTTAATTTTATCACATAGTTTTTTTGGAGATTATAGGTGAATCTCTCTGAGAGGATATTTGAAAGTCTCTTTTGGATCGGGAAAGAGCAGGATTATATGGTTTGTAGTTCACTCAATCAAAGTTACTGGCGGCTTCCGATATTGTATTATGTGACGTAAATATACAAAAAACTTTTATTCAAGATTCATTAAAGAAATTTTGATTGTAAGACTGGAAAAAGAATAACTAAATTAGATAGTATAGTTTGAGAGAGTTATAGTTTGAGGCCAGTCGTGGCGCAGGGGCACAAAGTGTGAATGTAGAATCGGCTGGTTGTGGGTTCGATCCCCACTCGAGGAAATGAAATATTTATTTACATTTATATTTTCATTTTTCGGCTCTGGTGTCGAGGCAAAGCGCGGCGTTGAGTTCCGCCACTCAATACGCAACGCCTCCAGAACTCGGCAGAAAGTGGGGAATGAAGTGTCTTAACACTAGGTTCTCTCTGCCTACCCTGCTGTGTGCGGGATACAGCGTGAAGCTGATAAATTAGATAGTAACTACGTACTTCACTTGTTAATGGTTTGTATGTCAGTTCTAAGGCTAATTTGGCTCTTATTTAATAATTTAGTCTATTTGTAAACAAATGGCAGCTTTATACATGGTGTTTTCTTGTTTCCTTTTAACTTTCCTAAATAATTAACCAAGAATAGTAAAGGAAAAAATAACTTAGTATTTGAACATAATAAATCTTCATTATTTCATATAACCACCTTCAAGAAACGAACATACTGCCACAATCCAAAAATATTAATAGTTTTGTTTACAGAGACTAACATTGTTTACAGTAAGTTCTTCGCAGCTGATACATTTTAACCCAGCAAGAGACCAAATGACAAATTTCAGTTATAACAATACACGGTAAGCCAACCAATTTGCATAGTCGGTTTCGTGATATACGACTCTCTTTAGAAGGAGGACTATGTAAATTAGTCAGGTTGCAAGCCCACCCGGGCGTGAGAGCATATTTGTTTATATTAATTTTTACTGCGGCCACGACAGAAGCCAGAACAAGAGTTGATAATTATAGAAACATTTTTAACTTTAACGTATGAGTTCGTTGACGCTTTGCTCTTAGATATTGAAATTTAGGGATTTTTCGATGATTTTTATGTATTTGTAATAAATAAATCAGCTTCACGCTGTATCCCGCACACAGCAGGGTAGGCAGAGGGAACCTAGTGTTAAGACACTCCGTTCCCCACTTTCTGCCGAATTCTGGAGGCATTGCGTGTTGAGTGGCAGAACTCAACGCCGCGCTTGTCCTCAACACCAGAGCGAAAAAATGGAAATATAAATTTAAGTCAATATTCCATCTCCTCGAGTGGGGATCGAACCTACAACCAGTCGGTTTTACAATCACATTTTGTGCCCCTGCGCCACGACTGGCCTGGTATTTGAAATAGGAGCTAAATAATATCCAATTTTAGAGTAAAATGGGTAGTAATTTGTTATTTCTGATTGAAGTTGCTTTTATATTTGTTTCTGATAGTTGGTCATGTCTTATATTATACTTAATGTACCTGATAACAGAAAAAATCTAGTGTTCAAAATCTTGGTGCTAAATAATCCGCCCAATTGTTATATATTGTTGTTTTTTTGGTGTGTTCACACTGTATCCCTCAAAAAGCAAGTTAGGTAGAGGGAACCTGGGAACCTAGCGTTAAGACCGTTTCCCATTTTCCGCTAAATTCTGGACGTATTGCGTAATTTGCGGATCTTAACTTTTTAGTAAAATGTTTATATTACGTTTTTCTTACCCGCTACGTTTTGTCATATTAAAGAAAATAAAATATTTAAAAATATTAAAAAATATTCTTATTTAAATTATCTTCAATAGGTTAATATTTCACTTAATACTAATCACTACGTAAATAAACATACACAAGAACATTTTTGAATAAATTTACCTTAAGATATATTTATTATGTTATCACTTTTTTAATAGATATAAACCTTCATTGGAATTTGAATGCATAACCGTCGCGTGCAGCTGACCTGCCCTATAGGGCTCGCTACTGCGTCATTATCTCTATACCTGTAAAGTAGAAATATAATAAAAATATCAATTGACTGACTCATCAGCGTATTCTTAAAACATTTTTTTCACAAATTTACTTTAATAAATATTTTTATTTTAAGTAAAATCAGCTTCACGCTGTATCTCGCACACAGCAGGGTAGGCAAAGCGAACCTAGTGTTATGACACTCCTTTCTCCACTTTCTGGCAAATTCTGGAGGCATTGCGTGTTGAGTGGCTGAACTCAACGACGCGCTTATCCTCGACACCAGAGCGAAGAAATGGAAATATAAATTTAAGTATATATTTCATCTCCTCGAGTGGGGATCGAACCCGCAACCAGTCGGTTTTACAGTCACACTTCATGCCGCTGCGCCACGACTGGCCTCGGTATTTTAAATAAGATCTTTAATATTGAAAATTATTGCTTTACTGACCTACTATATAATAAAAACCTATGTCAAGTAAACTTCTAGAATTCTAGTAATTGAATTTACGAACTTCCGACTCGTATCTATCTACAGCGTGTTCTTTAAAGTTAAACAAATTTAACAAAATAAGACGACAAGTCAAGAAATATTTATAAAATTATAAATGTCTCCACTGAATAGAAAAAAAGTTAAATAAACATAATATGATATTAAATACGAAAAATATATTTATAGTTGAAATGTATCCCGCTCTGCTTACAAGGCTTCATAATGTACGTTCAAATTTGAAATATCTAGTTTTTAAAGTAGATAATAGTTATAAGTTATAAGTCTTAAGGAGTTTTTTTGAATATATTTCGTTATTATAGTACAAAGAAATATTTTTTGCAAGTATTATAAGCAGAAAGCATCTAATAGATATTGACGTACTCAATTTTCCACTTTTCTCCTGAATTCGAGAGAGTTCGAAAATCAACGCAATCTAGCGTTTGATAGAGAGATTTCCAATACATTGAAAGTGCGTTGGTTCTCATAGGGGCTGAGAAAAAATGTATTCCTCCGTATCGAACCCACAGCCATCGCGTTTCCAAACAGACGCATACGATACGAGACGCAACAAATTAGCTTGCAATAAATTAAAACGACGATAAATATTAAATATTAAACACTTCCTTTATACAGAAAGACAAAGTGACATTATTCCTAGTATACAATTTTAGCGTTCAACCGAATCAGACGAGTTCTCGATAACCGATGTCCCGTAAAAGAGACGCGTGTGGCCACCGGATGTACCTATAGATGTTAGTGTCACTTGTATATTGCAGTTACATTTGACTATCAAACGACGTTTTCTGGAAACACCATTAGTTAATAACTTAACTGAACTGGAATGACAGATATCAATCTTAATAGTAAAATGTTTTTAGATTTTAGTATTTTCACATAGGTATTATTGACATAGGTGTTTCTTCAGTTTCAATTGGAAAATAAGTCGCCGAAAATAGTAAATCAACGCACAAAAGCTAAAAAATAAAGTTATTGTAGAAATATATATAGTTTTTCTACAGTAACTTTAAAACTCAAACTTTTAAATCCTTTTTAAGTACGATCCTTGTGAAACACTGTGATTTATGAAAACGCCATCTCAAGATCGCTTTCAGAGTTGATAGCGGCTTATAAAAACAGGACTATGTGACTGACAGACAACGCACATACAAAACGAAGGGAGTAATATTTAGTGGAGCCTCAAGAAAGAATTTTATGAAATGCCATCCGATGACATAAAATTAAAAAAATAATTTTATTTTCAAAATAAAAATGTAAAATTTTAAGACTTAAATTTAAATTTAAAATTACGAGCGACGACTAGTGCCTACGTCATAATGCAGAAATAGAATAATAAATTATATGAACATATATAGGTACATAGGATATATAGTTTAAAAACTATATTAGTTAATAAATTATATGAAAAGGTTATCTCATTAATTAACATACAATGAGTGAATCAGTTAAATGTGATTAATTCTTCCTGCTGTACACGAGTTCTTTGTAACTTATTAACTTATTATAGATATCGTGACTTTGTCTTATCTATCTAAGTTTACTTACGTCATTTCACATTGTTAGTATTATAGCGCAGTTGATAGTTGTCAACGGTGCTATGGTTATGGGGTTGATTCCTAGTTGGTGGAATATTTATGTTTTAGAAGTTAAATGGATTATTTATTTTTTTATCTGTAACTTTCATATATCAGGTTAGGCAGAGAGAACCTAATGTTAGGACACTCCACGCCCCATTTCCTGCCGAATTAAAAAAAAACTATTAAATATTTAATTTCCTACAATTCTATTGTGTAGATTACTACTAGATTTTGTTCCAAAATTGGAAGGGCTTACCCTTCCAGCTTAGCTTAAAAAGATAGCGGGGTAGTAAGATACTGAAGTTGTTTTCAACATTACCTATTTACGTGGACATTAGTATAATACCAAAAAAGGACATTCAAATTCCAAAAATACTAACAGACTGACATCTCAAAAGTCTTATATAATAAAAAAAACATCCTTCAATATTTTCACATTTTTTATAATGTTATTCCACAATAAGAAAGAGACAATATAAAGAAATGTCTAAAAATAAAAAAACGAAATTGCAACTTTTTAAATAGTCAAGAATTTCAACGAAGTTCGATAAGAACGTACGGTTTAATTAGTTAGGGCGCATGAACGCTTTCTAAATGGCGCGGGTTCAAGTCCCGCTACGTTTTAATTTTCATACCTTTCTATAATAAATAATAGGATGTTAAATAAAATTATATAAACCAATATTAAAATGATTCCAGCCCTACATATTGACCTCGTTCCTATTGCATTTAGTGATGTTCTACCATTAGCGTTTTGAAAGCGACATTCGTTTTATTGCGATATTTCATAGTGTGGCCACCCACAATCGAAAAAGGTTGAATTTCATAATATGGACGTTACTTTAACTTATAAAATAACTATAGATTATCATTAACCTATGTTAAATAATTAAATTAGATAATTTTCTACAGTTATCTATATATATTGAGGCCAGTCGTGGCGCAGCGGCACAAAGTGTGACTGTAAAATCGACTGGTTGTGGGTTCGATCCCTACTCGAGGAGATGAAGTATTTACTTAAATTTATATTTCCATTTCTTCGCTCTGGTGTCGAGGCAAAGCGCGGCGTTGAGTTTCGCCACTCAACATGCAATGCCTCCAGAAATTGGCAGAAAGTGAGGAATGGAATATCTTACACTAGGTTCGACCTGCCTACCCTGCTGTGAGCGGGATACAGCGTGAAGCTAAAACAAAATCGAAATATATTAAAACACTCTCAAATAAATATCAAACGTTAAGTTTCATATAGAAATAAACTATGTGATAAAAGAATGTCCTATATCCATTTTTTATTGTTAAAAACGACAAACACACAAACCGCCAACCATAACCAGAACACCTCATACTAAACCACCAACTATTACGCTAAATAACCCTTTATGCCACAATAAATATCATTAATATGTCATTAAGTCCGCACACCGGTTGATTATTGCTATCATACTCAACTTATTTCGATTTCCAATTACACCATAAAAGTATAAAGGTTCCGCTTTTAATAAAAACCGTATCGTCACACGCTAGACAACTGTCACATAGCCGTACGTACGTATTTAATTGTGGCGGCCTCCTTTGTGGCGAGGGGAAGATGGCGGCTGACGTCAAAGGGGCCGCCGTGGTGCGACGTGGTGAAATGTCACCACGATCTGGCTATTGTGGGTATGGTCTTAATAATGATAATTCGATTTTTAGCTAAGGCAAGTGGCGTTTGAGTTTTAGAGGCCAGTTGTGGCGCAGGGGTGCATGTAAATGCACGTGACTGTAGATGTAGGTTGTGGGTTTGATTTTCATTTGAGGAAATAAAATATTTATATATTTTATAAACATATCGCAGGATAAGTATGTAGTCACATAGTAGTTTTAAGATACTCTGTTTCCCGTTTTCAGGCGAATTTTTCAAAGCATTGCGTGTTAAGTAGAGGAAATCAACGAAGCGCTTTGCCTATACACCAGAGCGAAGAAAGGAAAATATTAAATATTTAATTAATACTTATTTGGAAAACTCCGTTCTCTCTGACTACCCCGCAAGGGATAAAGCGTGAAGCTAAGTTAAGTTAAATAAGTTATTTAGAAAACGTATAAAAAATTGAACGTAGCGGGACTCGAACCCGCGCCTCCTGGAAACCGACCAGGCGCTCTGACCACTAAGACATACGTTGAACGTATGGCTTAGTGGTCACGTACGTTTTCTAAATAAGTATTTTTCTTTCTTAAGTGAGGAATAACACTTTAAAAATGTTTGGAATAACAGTTTAAAAATGTTTAAAAATATTTAATTTCTTCGAGTGGGGATTGAACTCACAACCAGTCACGTTTACAGTCACACACTTGTGCCCACGCCCACGACTGGCCTCTCTATATGGCCTGGTCTATATTTCAATAATGGTAAATCGATTTTTAGCTTAGTCAATTCACTAACTCTAATGAACTGTAAGCGATTATTCGAATAATTCGTATAGTCTCTCACCTATAGTGAAAAAAAAAAATCGATATTTTGTTGCAATTCGCGAAGTAGGCGAGTAACAAAGCTAATTCGTTATTGATGACGCTAGCGATTGCCTCAGTCATGCCCGAGACGACTTATCTTAACGGCTTTAATTACAGATACCGTTTATATGTCACGATTTTTGGTTTATGAATTATATTCTGTTTTATTCATTGAACATTTTCTTCTTACATTTTTGAGATATTAAAAATATATGTATTTTGTCCTATTTATTTTAATACAAAACAATTACACATATTATACATTTCTTCAAAAATCAAAAATGACAATATTTAAATATCTATAAGTTTTTAGTTCTTATACATAGCATTATTTTGTTATAATCAATCCATTTCATTTTACACTTACTCTTTAATAATTTAAAAAGTAAGAATAAGGAGGAGGAAATTTTAAGCAGTTTTTTTTTTGTACGATATGTATTATATAAACAGTTATACAACGTTGGGCTTTAATTAAAATCTTACAAATTATATTTATTTCATTAAGACAAAATATATTATAAAACAAAAAAAAAGTAAATCGGACCAGTAGATCCATCTTAGCGTTTAAGCAAACAAACAAACAAACTCTTCCGCTTTATTATATTAGTATACATAATTTCTCGACATCGCATCACATAAATTATGTCAACTTTTCCAAAATATTAACTATATATCAACTCATTATTAAAAGAATACGCTCCTTACTCTACCTTTCTATAAACAACCAAAGAGACATTTACAAAAAATTAAAATTAGCTTCACGCTGTATCCCGCACACAGCAGGGTAGGCAGAGGGAACCTAGTGTTAAGACACTCCGTTCCCCACTTTCTGCCGAATTCTGGAGGCATTGCGTGTTGAGTGGCAGAACTCAACGCCGCGCTTAACCTCGACACCAGAGCGAAGAAATGGAAATATAAATTTAAGTAAATATTTCATCTCCTCGAGTGGGAATCGAACCCACAACCAGTCGATTTTGCAGTCACACCTCGTGCCGCTGCGCCACGACCGGCCAAGACATTTACAACAAACATTATATCAAGCGTATCTCATCAGTCTCTTTCATAGTAAATATCCTTATTCAGAAATCCTTAAGAATGCCACAATTCACTTTATTACATTGTCTTTAGACAACGTATCACCAAAATGATATCAACTTTTGTAAAATATAGAATTTTTATTAAGCCACTACCAATATAAAACACTCATTATCTCACAATTATCAAGCAAAGAGACATTTACAACAAAAATCGTATCAATCGTATCGTATCGCATCCGTCTCATCCACACTAAATATCACAATTCCACTCGACAGGCAGATATAAATGGTCCCCATTTACACAGTCCAGTTAAAAATGCCACTATTCACTTTATTACATTGTCTCTAGACATCGTATCACCAAAATAATATCAACTTTTGTAAAATGTTGCATAATAATTAGGTATATCTCACAATTATCAACCAAAGAGACATTTACGACAAAAATCGTATCGAACGTATCGTATCGCATCCGTCTCGTCCATACTAAATATCGCAATTCCACTGGCAGATACGAATGGTCCCCATTTACACAGTCCAGTTATAGGTGCCGCTATACAATACACACTACACCTACCGTATAGTTGGACATCATATCGGGTAGAGTAACAGAGCGGCACTATTTAATGAGCAACTTGGACATGTTACGTGTGGAAGAGGCCGTTTCGTCACTTTATGGATATGAACCTGTTTAATTTGCTGTTAAAATAAAATAAATCAGCTACACGCTGTATCCCGCACATAGCAGGATAGGCAGAGGGAAACTAGTGTAAGACACTCCGTTCCCCACTTTCTGCCGAATTCTGGAGGCATTGCGTGTTGAGTGGCAGAACTCACCGTCGCGCTTTGCCTCGACCCCAGAGCGAAGAAATGGAAATATATATTTAAGTAAATATTTCATCTCCTCGAATGGGGATCGAACCCACAACCAGTCGGTTTTACAGTCACACTTTGTGCCGCTGCGCCACGACTGGCCTTGTTGTTATTTTTATGTATTAAGTTTTTAAACACAGAAATCAGTTTCCCGCTGTATCGCGGCAGGGTATGAAAATCTAGTCTTAAGACACTACTTCCACTTTTGGTTGTGAAATCACTAACTCTATGGGTGTGTGATAGTTCCTTAAGCATCTCTGTCTTTTTTTATTATTTTTATATAGCAATGTACGTCCCCATTTATTAGGTAACGAAAATGACAATGTTTCTTGTCTAGAGAGGATTATTATAAAAAAAATATGATTTATTGATACAGAAACTGAATTAAGAAACAAACTATGTCTTACTTTCAGAATTTTAAGCGAAAATATATTGATTTTTAACTATTGAAAAGATGTTTATGAAAACTTTGAGAAAATATCAGTAACCTCGCTGTAAAACATATTTCCCAAAATGAAACTTGAATCCAACATCCATACCCTGCTCCAGATACCTTACAACCAGATATATCTCAATTGCATCAGCTCGTGTCAATTATAAGTAACTAGCAGTTTCAAAAAGATCACATAACCTGCGCTACAATTTAAAATTACGCGTATTGTAAAGGCGAAGTTTCGAAGTATTTGATACAATCTAGTTCTCAGATAATAAAAAAAGCGTTGAACGCATGAGAAAGTCCAGTGTAGCAAGAAATAAGTATGTATTTCCCTGTGCTTCACGCTGTATCCCGCAAGTAGCGGGATAGGAAGGAGCCCAGTGTTAAGACACTCTGCTTCCCACATTCCGCCGAATTCTGAAGGCATTTTTGAGTGGCGAAACTCAACGATGCGCTTTGTCTCGAAACCAGAGCGGAAAAACGAAAATATTAAATGCCTCAGATGTGTGTTTTATATCACGAATTTAAACATCAATCACGTCTAGCTAGCTCCAATCGAGTTTTATTTTGATAAAACCACGATAGTTTAGTTGAGAATGTTATTGTTGATTTTGTGATGATTGTTGTTGTTGAGAGGCAATTATTAATATTATGAGGTTGCGGATACGATATCCGTTTGATGCAACGTTGTGACAGCGTGTGACGCAGTGGTTATCAGTTCGATCTCCAATCGGAGATATAAATTATTTACATTTTCCCATTCGGGCAATGCAAAACGCGGCGTAGAGTTCCATCATTCCATACGAAATGTCTCTTATTCAGGCAGAAATGGAGAAACGGAGTGTTTTGAAACTAGATTCTTTCTCTCTTCTGTAGTAAATGCGGACGATAACGTGAAAGTGAAGAAAATACTTTCCTACGCTTCTTATTACGAGCATTTCTTATATTATGAGAAGAGAAAATAGCAGAGAGGCGGAAAAGTAAGAAGTGGTGCGTTATAAACATGCCTAACACTAGTTTTGGCGTTCTGGGATAAAGTAGCTAACGAACTTATGGAACATAAATAATTTATCTTAATATATTATATGTAGAAAAGTAAGCAACTGTTACATATTTACTTTATTAATAAAAGTTATAAATAAAAATTAGAAATGTAAAGGAAACATAGTGTTAAGACACTCTGTTCCCCACTTTCCGCTTAGTTTTGCAATGCGTATTGGGTAGCAGAGCTCAGCGCCGTATTTTGTCTCGTACACAGCGAGGCAAAGAAAATAATTTTTGATTTGGTCTACCTCATCCGACGTTTCTATCATTTTATTAGTTTATACAAAAAAACAGAAAACAATACGCATTATCTAAACACAGATCTAGTGCAACATTGAAGACATTGGCCGTTTGAAGGGAAACTCAAATCGAAAGTAGAATTTCTAGGCTGTACCATAAGAAATATTATTACTGCCAGCGATTTTATATTGTGAATTAAAAATTTAGAAGGTAAATATTCTATTTAATCTAATTATCTAGTTATTGTTTGAACAGTCTGTAAGCGCAATGGTTGTGGGTTCAAATTTCACTAGTGGGAGTTTTCATTTTTTATTTTTTTCTGATTGCTTAAAGTGCTGTTGACCTGGAATGGTCTTAACAGCGCCACCTGACAGGGAGAGGAGAGAGTACCTCGCCAAGTGGACGGAGGGTGGAGAACGGAATTTTTTAACACCAGGTTTTGCATGCCTACCCTGCTGCTTCAAAATCCAATGAACCCAAACATATCTTCTATACATATAAAAAAATGATTTGTAAATATATTTCTTTAATTTTATAATATTTTCGTTTTATTCGTCATCACTCATACCTTGCACCAAGATCCAGTACACACAAGGTGTTATTATGTAAATGATGAGAGCCTGGTTTCGGCTGAGTCAATACTCTGGGTAATTGGCGACACGTCTCTCGCCACCAGCTTGACCTCCGCCGATGTCACGATTGTTTCGAATGAAAAATATAAAAAAAATCAATGATCTCACGTTTTTTTTTTCTATTTAGAGATATTATTTTTAGTTTGAATAATGATGGGTTGAAAAATTATACATTATAATGTTTTGTAATGTACTTTTTGGTGGATTATGTATAGAGTAATATAATATATGAAATTTGAAAAAAAAAATGCTTATTTATATTAAATATTCTGGCTTCTATGCTAACTTGATGAACTTAAATATTGGAAATTATGTTTGAGATTAAATTATCAGTGCCTATTTCTACATTTTTTAATAATTACTTAATATTTTCATATAATGTCAATAACTAGCCAGATAGCTGTATATAATGTAAAAAGTGAAGCAAAATAACTTCTTTTTATTTAATTCGATTAAATAAAGGTTTCCTTTTCCTGACTATCTTTTTCCGAACTAAACTGCTATATTCGTGTGGAAAGTGATAAAACAATATCTTAATACTAATATTTTAAGAAAAGCTTATATTAAAGTACGGCCAATCGTGACGTAGGCGTACAAACGTGCAACTGTAGACGCGACAGGTTGTACGTTCGATTCTCACTCTAAGTTACGAAATACTCGTATTTAACATTTTAATTTCCTCGCTCTGGTAACGAGGCGAAGCGTAGCGTTAAGTTCCGCAAACAGAGCTTCTAGAGTTCAATGGAAAGTGTAGAACAGAAGTGTCTTAATGGGAACAGATTTTATTAACACAAGATACCCATATCCCCTCTTGCCCTCCCCTCCTTGCTATGTGCGGAGTACAGATAAAAAAAACAGAGGCACCTAAAACATCAATTGTGTTTCTAAAAATATATTACCTTCAACACAAACTCTCGAAAACTTAAGCATACTTTACTATGTTATTTTTGTAACTAAACGACAAGTATTCTAGAGAGGCTGACTAAGGAGATGTCGTTAAGCAAATATAAAAATACCTACTTTAATACCTACATATTAATATAAGAGCAAAAATTTCTCATATAGTATTTGCTTATCAATTATACAATCGCTTACCTGATACCGAGTCACGATTATTGATTTAATTAGTATTAAATGTAGTGACAGTCGTTTTGCTATAGTATATTACTATCTAGAACTTAGTGGATTGAAGCCGTTATTGTGTAAACGCAGCGGTTTTGGGTTTGATTCCCATTCGAGAGAATGTTTATATTATATTCATTTAGGTCAGTCTTGACGCAGTGGCACAAAGTGTGACTGTTAAATCGACTGGTTGTGGGTTCGATGCCCACTCGAGGAGATGAAATATTTACTTACATTTATATTTCCATGTCTTCGCTCTGGTGTCGAGGCAAAGCGCAGCGTTGAGTTCTGCCACTCGCCACACTATGCCTCCAGAATTCGGCAGAAAGTGGGGAACGGAGTGTCTTATCACTAGGTTCCCTCTGCCTACCCTGCTGTGTGTAGAATACAGCGTGAAGCTGATTTAATTGATTTTAAGTTTTATCCTTAGATTTATCCCATATAATGCAGGAAATGAATAAATATTATTATTATTTTATTAAAGTGGGGCAGTGTCTGGGTGTAAACGATTATAGCTGGTTTTATCTCCACTCGGGACAAACATAATATTTAAATAGTTTATTAGTAGAGAAAGCTCGGCTCTGGTTTTCGCTGATCATGACATATTGGACTCCAGAATTGGACGGTAGTCAGGAACGAAGTATATATATTAACACTAGGTACCCCTGGCTGCCCTGAGATGCGGGATAAGGCGTGAAGCTGTACTAAGCAACTGTGTTAAACTATAATCCAATCGTGATAAATAAACAAAGATTTCTAAGATTTGGTTTTCCTCTATCGCCTGTATTGAATTAAAAATATATCTTATTTCCTGCCCTGATAATTTTTAACATAGGGTTTATCCAATTAACGTAAAAACTCATGCTTAGTTATATTCTGAGAAAATGACTAGTCATCGATTATCTTAATATTCCATACTTCCTCAGAGTATGGAGATCAGAGCTCTGGTTAAGTGTATGTTGAGTGGTGCTGATTCATGTAGTTACGGGTGTGTCGCGGGTACTTGGCTGTGGTGACATTACAAAGTGGAATTAAGTATGACACAGAAGTAAATTCGTAGAACAAATGACGGTTGGGAGTTCAAATCTTTTGTTTTACAGCTTCACGCTTTTACCCAAATAGTAGAATACAGAGGGTAACTAGTGTTAGTGTTTCGTTTCCCACTTACTGTTGAATTATCGAGATTTTGTGTGTTGAGTGGCGGATTTGAACGCCGTGCTTTATCTATAACAGCAGGGGAAAAAGATATTTCGTTCCTCAAGTGGGGATAAAACAAACCGTCGTGGTTACAGTCAGACCCAGTTGTATTGCAGCATGACTTTCTTACGGGATATAAAATAAACATCGTTGTTTCGCTGATGAAATAAATTGAATGGTTGATAGGTCCGCCACCTACCATCTAATCCACAACTTATTTACGTTGTAAGCCGCACATCACACGATACGAAAAAATTAAAATATTATAAAAATAATAATATGTTCCTTGGACTGGGGATCGAACCCACAACCGTCACGTTACAGTCACACTCTTGTGCCTCTGCACCACGACTGCCTCAAATGGAATTCCTTTCCAATCGTGTAAATAACTCTTTAAACAGTATCAAAATAGTAAAATCAATTAATATTCATTTGAAACTCAAAACACATCGGTCATAACAATTACCGTAAATCAATGATTGTAATCATTCAACAATATTTTTAAGTGTTATAAAACACCTGTTTCTTACCATTTAAATTATCAAATTAAACTCTATGTCTATGAAAATAGAGATTATAATACATTATCACAATTTGAAAACTTTAGGTACAAATATACGGTATTAAGGTTCCCTGGACCCATGACGTCATCGTGACCCCAAAGTCAAGGTGCATTAAAAAAAAACTTACAGCAATTAGAATAATTAATTTTCTGTTTAAAGTAGTCTTGTAATTGAACGTGGTTTTGATGATTTACTAATAGCTTTAAATATTGTATGAATAATACATTGGATTTGTGTTACCTTCGATTATGTATTATTGGTTGTTGTGGTTCTATAATGAAGATAATTGTACGTCACTCTGTTCACCACTTTTTACAATAAGGATATTACAAATATATAAGCAAAAAAGGTCGGTTTCGTGCTTTTTTTTTTCAGCTTCACGCTGTATGCCGCATGCAGCAGGGAAGGCATAAGGAGTCTAGTGTTAAGACACTCCGTCCCCACTTTGCCTCGACACCAGAGCGAAGAAATGAGTTTTTAAATATATAATTTCCTCGAATGGAAATCGAATCCACAACCTGTCGCGTTTACATTCACACCCTTGTACCCCTGCGCCACGACTCCTCCGGCCTCCTGGCCTCTGTTCTTGCTTGCTAATATTATGCTGTTTCGTACAATTTAATGTATTAATTTAAAAATATATGAGGTCATCGTGGCACAGCGGCACTTATTGTAAGCGCGACGGTTGTGGGTTCGATAAGCACTTGGGAGAATTAATTATTTTAATTTTCTCTATCTTGCAAACAAACAAAAACCAGGGCGTATCTTCGAGTTCGGCTACCCAACACACAATGTTCTACAAAGTTCTATAATAAATAAAAAACAATGCAATAAGTATATGTAAGTGATCATTTTTAATTTCGACTTTCTTTTAATTTAAATATGTGTAAAGTCCTGGCAAGTGAGCTAAGGTTTTATTTTTTTTTGGATTTATGTTTTAAGATACTTTACTATTATACCTACTATTTGAGACATTGTCGAAACCGCTTTGTCACACAAACAGAGACCCACAAAACAAATTTAGGATAGTATTTAAAAATCGCAATAAATTTAAGATATACATATAACATAAGAACGAAAACGACATCTCAAGATCCATCTCAGAGTTGAGAACGGTTTATAAATACCTTATAATCTAATTCTAAGCTACGAAACTCTAAAGGACGTGACATTGAACTTAAACTATTTATTTTTTTACCAACGCGACAATTGACCGAATAGTGATTAGAAAGAGATAACGAGGATGGACGGCGTTATATCGGAATTTTTGCCAATCTCTTACGATCTCTGCTTCGTCATGGTACAAACCAGATTTTTCTAAGTGTTTAACGTTAAGAGTTTATGACAGTGTTGGTTGTTTTAAAATAAATTATTTTGGTACAAATATTGTGAATTTCTTGTTGAATATGTTAAAGGGACGTGGGTTTGAATCTCATATTTTGTGCTTATTGATGTCTTTTCAAGAACAGGTCCAAATAATAATATAAGGTGCAATATTATTTTTATATGAATTTTGGTACATTACAATACTCTATAGAATATAGATGATATTAATATTTGAGAATTATCACTTTATGTTTATTGCTCTCTTGATTTTAGCCAGATCGTAATAATATTATGGCTGGTAAAACATAAAACGGCGTTAACTTCCGCCACTATGAACACACCACAACTTGATTTGTGCAGCTAGCATAGAACGGAGAGTATTGACGCTAACTTCACTCGTATATAATGAAGCTCAGTTCCACGCTGTACTCCACTCAATATAAGTTACGATTTTTTAAAATTTATATATAATAACAAAGAAATTAATATAAGATAAAATTAAAACATTTAAAATCAAGAAGCTTCTACAACAAAAGCCAAACCAAGTATATAATAATAATAATAATATGTCAAAGAAAATAAGAGAAACAGAAACCCAAATCAAGGAAAGTACCCCCACAGAAGATACCGGCGTCTTTTTGTTGCAGATACCATCAGCGGTACAATAGCCACGTAATTGATAAAACCATGACTGGTTAAAGTCAAGGCGAAGTCAATCTTACTTCTCTTGGTTGAATATTATTTTACTATATATATTTTAACTATATATATTTGAGGCCTGTTGTAGCGTAGGGGCACAAAGTGTGACTGTAAACCGACTGGTTATGGGTTCGATCCCGACTCGAGGAGATCAAATATTTACTTAAATTTATATTTCCATTTCTTCGCTCTAGTGTCGAGGACAAGCACGGCGTTGAGTTCTGCCGGCATACGGCAGAAAGTGGAGAACGGAGTGTCTTAATACTAGGTTCCCTCTGCCTACCCTGCAGTGTGCGGGATACAGCGTGAAGCTGATTGTATATATATTTTATGGAGTTAAGTTATGTGAGTGGATTTTTATTATTTAAGTTCCAGTGGGAAGTGGTGAACGGAGAGTCTTCAATATTTTTTACAATTTTTGTTTTAAGTTTTATTTCACACATAGGAAATAAAAATACTTATTAAGAAAACGTGTAAAAATTTGTAGCGGAATTTGAACCCGTGCCTCTTGGAAACTATCCAAGACGGACAGAGGCAAGAGGCGAAGTGTCTTAACACTAGTTCCTTCTGTGGACCGTGCTAGATGTGGAATACAGTGTGAAGCAGAAAGTAAAATCTTTGGGCCGTACGAATATTTAAAGGTACAAAATTAAGAAAAATTGCTTGGAGACGGTTTTGTTAAGACAATTATCTGTGGATTCCTTCAAATATTAATATATGCAAATATAAATAAAATAATTAGTCTGATGTTAAATATTTATTATGGCAGTGATCTCTACTGTCAATGTTACAAAAATGCATTAGGTAAGCTGTAGGGGATTAAATTTATATGTTAAAGATACGTTCTTTTGTTAATTTTTTTTCTTTCAGCTTCAAAGGATACGCCCGCTAATAGCCGGATAGACAGATGGAAACTGAGAATCTAGTGTGAACACACACCGTTCCCAACTTTCCGCCGTATTCTGGTCTTCCTGCGTCTTAAGTGGCGTAACTTAACGCTATTATTTGCCTCATAAGCAGAATGAAGAAATAGAAATATCAAAAAAATCATTCCCACTAGTGTAGTAGTAAGTTTATATTTATAGCAAATTTAACATAGATAAGATAAGAACAAAAGACTAATAATCCACATCTGTTATCAATAAAAGGTAGGTACTAGCTATTTTTATCAAAGCACTTCCGTCGTTGATTGCGGCCTCTATTGGCATAGATGTCACGACTGCTGAGCCACGATTGGAAAGGTCAGGGCTGTCTAAAGTGAAGTCCGTAACGCAACCTCCATATTCACTTTACATACAAATTAATTATACTTATTACCGTATGATATATTATATTATTTCAAAGTGAATTTAGTGTTGAGACTCTCTGTTCGGTGTTGCAATTATCCGTGTTGAGTTGCGGAATCTAATACAGTGAATTGTGCCACCAGAGTGGGAAATTGAAAATTCATTGGATTTCATTATAAGACCAAGATTTCTCCAAGTGGGGACGGTATTCGCAACTGTCGTATGATCTTTCTAACTTATAACCAAATCATAAAAAAATCTACTAAACACTAAGGAAAGCTTCTAAGCGACTTAAATACAAAGATATATATAATTTTGAAAAAAAAAAATAATGTACTGAATTATTCTGGATAAATATTTCTTATTTAATACAATTATTTTTTTCTTATCCTATATAACTAACTTATGTTAACGATGTAATGGACGTTATATAATGCATAATGTCTTCGGGTTTAAAACAACTTGATTTAATATAAAAAACTGAAAGTTTAAAACAGTGGCTCTTCCAGAGCTGTGTCAGACTTTACAAAATATATCCTAAAACGTTGGCATCTATACGAAAATATTTTTTTGTAATAAAGAATATTAATAAATTTCAAACGAAATCGGGACACATTACTAGTGCAAAATGTTAAATCTAGCGAGAAACGTCAACCTAGTAATTAAACAAATAAATTAATTTTCAAATATATTAAAGTCTTAACTTTACATGTAGTTTTGTTTCTTAATTATTATGATTTTTAAAAACGATGACCGGTTGAAATTATTGTTGAAATAGAACACTTGATTAATGACCTCACACAGTAGTAGGTGCTCGTACTTGCTAATGATAGATTGCAACTTTTAGTTCTAAGTTCATCATTTATACGTGATTTATTAGAATTGGCCCCCGCTGATGTAGAAACATCGGAAGCTATAGCAATGATAGTTAAAAGAAATAAACTATAGGTTAAGTTGTAATTGAATCAAAATGCTATTAAATATATTTTGTATACTCTTTTTACTGTAATATGTTTGGTATTTATATAATAAAGAATTTTTAATTTTGTTATATTTAAGAATGATATTGTCGGGAATCTGGTCAATGGCGCTGATAGCCGTTGGATGCGGAAGCAATCATCAAGAAGATCCTTGATGAAGACCCGTGTTGATCAGTCAACGTCTAAATTCTTACAGAATGGTTACAGCTTTAATAGTGATTTCGTATCAAAATTGGATCTGCCAGGCAACATACAAACATAGTAGTATTTTCGAAGGTTTTTTTTTATAAAAAATCAAAATTATTCGGATATAGTTATAATAGACTGTCATATTTGGCCACTTAAGTCGCGATATCTTAAATAAGGTGAATAGCAACCTAAATAAGGTAAATATTTTATTTATTCAAATTATTACATTATTACATTTATTTATTCAAATTATTACATTATAAATATTTTTTGAACTTAAATGATTACTGATTTTCATTAAACCGAATTACTAAAACATATAGAAAAAAACTATAAAGGACATACCAATCAAATTTTAGATTAATTGTATAAGGAAAAATTTCAATATTTTTTATTTTATTCGGACATTCAAAATCAAGTTAAGACGGACAACGACGCTTAACGACCAAACAAATCGATTCCCGTCCAAAGTAATTTGTCAAATCTAAATCACGAATTCCAAAACAAAATTTCGTTCGTAGAATCATAATAACGGGGACTTTAGATATTTTTTGTTGAGCACCCAATTTAAAAACTAATTACAAGTCAGCGGTGACTAGCCTGTGATGGCCAAGACACCCTTTTATACCACCACAAAGAACATAATTTCGTCATGTTAGCACAGAAGGTGACAAAAACCATGATTAATGGCCCTCATGGCGACGGTCACAAAAGAACTGACATTGCATCAGATATTTTTCATCTTCATTTAGTTTTAAATTTTGTTGGTACCTACCAATCGATCATAGGATCACGTTTGGTTATTTAGCTGTAATTGTTTTGTTGTGTATATTTAAATTTATTTTGTTTTACTTATTTAAAATGTTTAAGATGTCTTTTTTTATTTCACGCTGTATTACGCACATTCAAGGTAGGCAGTATAGCCTATACAAATGTTAAAACACTCCGTTCCCATTATCACACTTCCGCTTTCTGACTTTTCACCGACTTCAAAAATGCGAAATGTGTTTGCGACATGCGACTTCAAATGTGTTGAATGCCGAAACTCAAGCAGCGTTTGCCTCGTCCTTAAAATTTTATAAGTAAACCTTTCAAAAGCTTCACGCTGTATCCCGCAAAAAGCAGGGTAGGCAGAGGGAACCTAGTATTAAGACACCCCATACTTCACTTTCTGCTAATTTCTGGAGGCATTGCGTGTGGAGTGGCAGAACTCAACGCCGCGCTTTGCCTCGACACCAGGCGAGGAAATGAAAATATAAATGTAAATAAATATTTCATTTCCTCGAGTGGGGATCGAACCCACAACCAGTCGGTTTTACAGTTACACCTTCATTTGTATAATATTGTAAAAAAAATAATTATTACAATTACAAATACAGTCTATAGCATTCCTAGAATAGAAACTAACATACTACGTAACTACTAAACATAGAAAGAACATTAAAAATAATAGCTCATATTTTATCGACGTCAAGGATCGTCATTCATTCGTAAAGGTTATTTGACCTATTGAGGGGACCAAGAGCTGTCGATCAATTGTACCAATTTTATATACGGAGACACCTTCAAAGGCACTATTATATTAAAGCTGAACAAGACGTCAAGGCGATTTAAATATCCCTCCTTATGTTCGACGCCACGAAAACTACGGTTAGTGTGATTTATTTTCGTGTAAGTGTGGTGGTAGTGAGTTCGAATTAAATATATTGTATAGGTATATCGATAAGGCATAAACGTATGGCTATGATGGAAATTGTGAAAGAAAAAAATATATAAGAAAATGTATATATACAGGTATTCGATTTCCCTTTTTGCTAACTCTAGAGTAACTGTATAATAGAAAGTGGGACCCGATATATAATTTAAATATTTAATATTTTCATTTCTTTACCTCAAGGTAAAGTGCGGCGTTGAGTTCCGGCACTCGACCAACAAAAATGCCTCTAGAATTCGGCGGAAAATATGGAACGGTGTGCTGTGTGTGGAATACAGCGTAACTCTCAAAAAAATTATAAAGGGCAAATTTAAGAATTTTGATATTATTCAATTATATCGATCCAAACACACCACAGCCTCGCCAGTCCACTGGCTTCTGCATTTCAAATCGGAAACAATCGGGCCGTTGACGTCGCTGGCCCTCAGTACTGCCAATCTCCTCATCCTGATAGCCACATATCGAGTTATTAACTACGTGAGACACATAAGAGATGGGCTTTGCATTCGTCTTTAAGTGGATTGATGGAAATGGTAATAGGGGGACGCGGAACCTTTAGGTCACTTGGAGTGTCAATTAAGAACTGTATAGTATTATAATGTATTGTCGGTTATTTTGACGGTTTAGCTCGAGATTGGAGCGTGTGTTGGTAGATATTGTTGGTGGATTTTAACCTTGGAAAGGTTTTTGTAGAAATTTAGAAATCTATTCAGAATAGATTTACAAAAAGCTAATAAAATTAATTTTATATAAAAAATTGGCGCACAATAACTCTTAAGAATGTTATAGTAAATAGTTATATGAGTATAATTTACTTTGTTTATTTTTTTGACAGCTTCACACTGTATCCCGTACATAGTGGGGTGGACAAACGGAATCTGAAAACCTAGAATTAAGACACTCCGTTCCTATTAACATACATCCGTTCCCCACTTTCCGCAAAATTCTGTAGGCATTGCGTGATTAGTGGCGGAACTCTACGCTGTGATTGTTTATTTGTTTTTTAAATATATTATTCCTATGAAATAATAGCTTTTAACATATTTACATTTGTTTAATATAATTTGAGTAAAAAAATAAGTATTTTTAGCCAATACTAGGTACTATATTAAAGTATGCAAATTACCACACGTAACGAGCTACATACAGGTATTGGTATACACAATAAACATACCTAATCAATATCATCATGTATCATAAAAAAAAAACAGTCCCACGTTCCTTCAGTCTATCAACGTATGACGAACGTGATTAATAATTTTCCTTCACAAAACCAATTGTTATGGGAAAATGGTGATTATTTCAAGGGAATAAGGTATAGTTATTTGTTTATTGTGTGTATGGAAAGTGATGTTTGTATACGTCGGGATGTCAAAGCGTCGCGAGCGCCGACGCAGGACAGTCTCGTGCTGAGAGCAATCTCATTCGACCTCGGGTAGGGATGTACCCACTTCCATTTCTATATTGAACCCAGATATTAATCATTTTTAAGTGAATATATGTATTATAAATAAAAAATAAATAAATCAGCTTCACGCTGTATCCCGCACACAGCAGGGTAGGCAGAGGGAACCTAGTGTTAAGACACTCCGTTCCCCACTTTCTGCCGAATTCTGGAGGCATTGCGTGTTGAGTGGCAGAACTCAACGCCGCGCTTAACCTCGACACCAGAGCGAAGAAATGGAAATATAAATTTAAGTAAATATTTCATCTCCTCGAGTGGGGATCGAACCCACAACCAGTCGGTTTTGCAGTCACACCTCGCTCCGCTGCGCCACGACTGGCCTAATGTATTATTTATATGAAATTTACGTTTTTAAAGTTAAATTGGTTAAAATAAAGACTGTTATATGCTTTTACTATGGAAAAGTCAGTAATACTAACCTTAAAAACAGGTGGAAACGAGAAAACAGAATGACTGATCACTTGGTATTCTCTGCGTCCCAATATGTCAAAAATAGTAAATATTAAGAACATATTTCATGTTACGCGTTTAAATATCGATGTCGATATCGATATTCGCCAGCCATCATAATTCGAGTCGCCGCGGGACGCCCGGGTCACAGAGTTGAGACAATCTGTCAAATGGAAAGAATCACACACGAGCAGCGTCTCACACCGCCGCCCTATTAATCATATTTCGGCTTTTTTTTACCATTTCCGAATGTATGTTCTCTTGTATAATAGCTACTATTCTGACGCTATTATGGAAAATTTTATGTGTAATTATTACAACTACTTAAGGTCTACAATCGCTTGGTTTTTCAACATATGTGGTGGAATTCTCTGGGTAAAGTTATGTTTAGACCAGGGGTGCCCAATCTTTCCTTGACCATGGACCACTTTTATATAATTGTTGGTAACCATGGTAACCATTATGGATGTAGATATAATAAAAAATTACTGTGATAATGAAACAAACAAAAACTTTGCCTCACCATCCCCAGTCAAAAAATTAAAATCGTTTGCGGACCATAATAAGGCTTCAGCGGACCATTGGTTGGGAACCAGTGGTTTAGACAATGCTTGTCGCTTGATTCCAAATGTCATGTTTGTAACGATAAAATCTTGACGAAAATTTTTTTCTTCGACAGGGTCAAACAGGTACAAGCTCTTCAATTACGTTTCAGGCACTCAATGCGAAAGTGGCGTAAGATAGTTTTTCATATTGTTATTCCAAATACCGATAGGTACCTACAAGTGCTTTTTGATTATCTAATTTCGTTATACAAGATGGTGCATGCATATATTTGCATTTATTTTTTTTATAATAATATCATCAAAGCACTACTACGTACTAGGTGTAAAATCCAGTACGCGGCGTTGAGTTCCGCCACTCAACACACAATATCTCTTAAAAAGAGTGGAGATTGGGAAACGAAGTGTTTTAACAATATTTTTCCTGTTTTGCGCCTTTGTGAGTAAAAGCATGTTGTTTATATATACATATTAGGTAATTAAGATTCTTATGTTGGATATTGATGTATAGCAATTTGCAACACGCGCTATTATAGCAAGGTTAGAACTCGTTTGTCAAAAGGTGATGATTGTAGGTTCATCCTTAATTTACGTTTATAAGTTTTATATATATAGAGAAATCTTTAATTTCTATTAAAATCTGTTGGCGCCTCACATAGGTGATTATTAAATGTAAAATTTGATTTTTAGCTTTTTATTTTTATGATACACAATAAAACTTATAAACTAAATTTAAAAAATCTATATATGGAAACAAATATGAAAAGAAAATAACGCTCCTTTTATGGAAGAGGAATTTGCATTTATGTTTAGCTTAGTAATGTAGCGGATTTCTCTATAAAGTAATATAATAATATTANATATATATACATATATATATTTCAAGTTAAAATTGAACTCTAAATGATCATATAGACAAATACTATGAAATATAAAGTTAACGTAGTGCTTTTGATTGTTAAGAGGTCAATCCCTTCTTAGGATAGTTATACAGTACATATCCTCCGCCCAGTTTGTGAAAATGCGACGTTAAGCTCCGACTTTATATATGACACTACTAACATTTCTATATAACCTAACAAGCTGATTCAAAAATGGTCTAATTCAATAAAAAATATTTAAATTTTTTGTTTTCATTCTCTGCCGACAATTTTACTTCAAAAAGTATTGTTAGTTAATTGGAGGCCAGTCGTGGCGCAGTGGCACAAAGTGTGACTGTAAAATCGAGTGTTTGTAGGTTCAATCCCCACTCGAGAAGATGAAATATTTATTTAAATTTATATTTCCATTTCTTCGCTCTGGTGTCGAAGCAAAGCGCGGCGTTGAGTTCCGCCACCAGCACGCAATGCCTCCAAAATTTGGGGAACGAAATGTCTTAACACTAGGTTCCCTCTGCCTACCCTGCTGTATGCGGGATACAGCGTGAAGCTGATTTATTTTGATTACTAGTGAATTTCCTTCAAAAACGGGTTAGCTCACTTTAACACTGACCGTCGTATTTGACACAACTTTCATGATTTGTAAACTTAACAAATTGTTCTGAAACGTGAATTAAGATCATGTATCATTTTAATTTGATTTGAATTTGGCGGAGATTTTGCGTAAATATTGATTTGAATGAGAGCTGAGAGCTGACTGGGTAATAGTGTGTTGCAATGTAAATTATTATCGCGGAGAGAAAATGTTTCTATTTTTACGTTCGATCATTAGCTGAGCATATTTCAAGAAAAGACAAGGCAAACGTACTTTAGTCGCCTCTTACGATACCATCAGTACCAGGATGATCCTATTCTAGGCCGGGATCACACGACAAAAAGGTCAGTCGTGCCGCAGGGGCACAGGACGTGTGACTGTAAACGCGTATGGTTGTGGGTTCGATTCCCACAAAATGCATACGCCCGTAGCCCATTGATAAACTTACGATTGTCAATTTCTATCAGTACTTTCGGTTGACTTACAATGCTGAAATTAGTAAGGAACCTTCGGTGGGGAAGTCCACAGGCACTTGACTGACTTATAGCTTTACTGTGTATCCTGTACAATAATACGATAAGATTCCCTCTACAGAGGGACATACCGCCAGATATTCCAGATATTCGAGACAACTTAGTGGACTATTTTCTTTCTACGAGGTAAAATGTTATATCATCTATTAGGGTCGTACTATATATTACTTACTATAAACAAATTAGATAATAATGTACAAATATTCACTTATATTTTATATCACTTATTCTATTGAAATAAGGTTTAAATTAAGCCAAAATTATATTTAAAACATGATCTTGACACAGTTTTTCATTATTTATTACCGCAAGTAGCCCGCGGCCATGTTTTTATATTCAAATTTGATCAGCTATAAATATAACATACTTACGTAATTGATATAAATAGTACGATATAAATTATCAGTTTTTTTTACGTATATTCGTAATAAGCGTAATATAAATTAAAAGATCAAAAACTAAATTTGATTTACTGTAGTTTTCATACAAACATACCCATATAACACAGTAGTTATTACCATTCGTTTATGTATCTATAGGTTCGAAATAATTGGAAAGATCATGATATTCTATGGTACATTTTACTTAATTTTTTAATTTAGGTACCTAGTCTTAATATATTGTTTAAATAACGCCCGATTAAGGCTCACTGTAAACGAGATGGTTGTGGGTTCAATTTCCACTCGGAGTAATAAATCATGTGTTAATAAATCCTGTGTCCTGGCAATGTAACACGGAATGTTGTGCCTTTTGTGTAAACACGGATCACGCGCATAGTAAAAAATGGTAGTGCATTTTTCTGCATACCTATTGCAGGATAGGCAGAGGGAACCTGGGAACCTACTTTTGAGGCATTGCATGTTGAGTGGCGGAACCAAAGCGTGAGCTTTGGCATAATAAACGATTAGTTTATATATAGCTAACGAATAATAAATAATTAAATAAAAATATTGATTTTCTTACAATTTTATGGATAATCCACTCAAAGTCAGTTGATGTAAATGTATGTAATCAATTGATTTATTATTATTATTTTATAAATTATTATTAGCAAGTTTGTCTTTTTTCTTCACTTGAGAAAAGTCCCCGTATTATAAATAATGGAGGTTGTTAGTAAAAAAAATCGTTCAGATACAGTTTCTTCTTATATTTACAAATAACATCAACAATGTGTGGTTCGTTACACGGTTCTGGTGAACAAGACGTGGCGTTGAGTTCTGTCATTCAATCACGATGTCGTGAAAGTGAAAAAGACAGTGTTTGTTCCTGGGTTTGCTTTGTCTAACCTGTGCGGAAACAAACCTGAAACTATAGCGACAATATTAAGAAATCACTACCAAATCATATTGCATAATATCTAAAACAAAAAATATTTAGTCATACTCACTACACTTTCATAGAATATGTTCAAAGTAACTAATAAAGCAAAGATAGCGATCGACATGGCAACACTTTAGCGTGACCCGAAAGCTTCACCAAAAGTTCATCAATCCAGATAACATCTCAAGACTGAGATAGGATCTCAAGACTGAGATTGTATAATTTTAATATAATTCCTCTAATTGTGACATCATTGTTCGTTTCAATTCATCATTCAGCTTTTTTGACGTAACCTTCGGACGTCGTCGTGCGATTCGAGGTAATTGTTTTTTTTTTTCATTATTATTATTATTTTATTTTTTCTTATCTGTGAACTTAATAAGTGATTTCATACACACAAATAAAATGTCAATAAAAAAATTATAAACATATTATTTAAGTAATATTTAGTGGATTAACATACGACTGTCTTTCCACTAATTTAGGATACCCAAACCAGTTAGAAAACGACTATTTTCATACAAATATGTATACTGGATGGGAATCGAATCTACGTCTGCTTGCTAAGTAGTTGGGGCTATCGTGGCGCAGCGGCACAGCGTCTGACCGTGAACGAGACTGTTGTGGATTCGTTTCCTATTTGCAGGAATAAATTATCTTCATTTTCTCTCTCTGTGGTAACAAGACAAAGCGAGGCCGTAAGTTCAGCCATACAACATGCAATATTGTACCTTAATATATGCTATACCTTGCTTTATGCTATATACAACGAGACTCCGTAAAAGAAAATTCAAGTAAAATAAAAATTTGCTTCACAATGTATCCCGCACACTGGAGAGTAGGCGGAGGGAATCTAGTGTTACGGCACTCCCCCAATTTCTGCCGAATTCTGGAGGCATTGCGTGTTGAGTGACGGAACTCAACGCCGTGCTTTGCCTTTTATGAAAGTAAATTAGAAAATATAAAAATATGCTAAATATAATAACATAATTTATTTTTTTAACCATACAAAGATGGACCAATAGATATTTAATGAAACTTCACCTAAACAAAGTTGCGAACTTCCACTAGTGTAAAAAAATAATAAAACTTCATAATTATCGATTACTTCATACAAGGAAGGGCGTGCTGTTAGTATCTAATATTATTTTGAAGCAAGTGTCAATCTTATCTTGATAGCGGCCGAAACGCTTATTACATTAGCCACAAGTGTAAATTAATATTTTATATATATATATATATATATATATATATATATATATATATATATATATATATATATATATATATATATATATGTATGTATGTATGTATATATATATATATATATATATATATATATATATAAATGTTCTTGTATGTTAGAAGCCAGTCGTGGCGCAGCGGCACAAAGTGTGACTGTAAAACCGACTAGTTGTGGGTTTGATCCCCACTCGAGGAGATGAAATATTTACTTAAATTTATATTTCCATTTCTTCGCTCTGGTGCCAAGGCAAAGCACGGCGTTGAGTTCTGCCACTCAACACGCAATGCCTCCAGAATTCGGCAGAAAGTGGGGACCGGAGTGTCTTAACACTAGGTTCCCTCTGCCTACCCTGCTGTGTGCGGGATACAGCGTGAAGCTGATTTATTTCTTTTTTATTTTATAAATGTTCTATTTGTTGTCTGTGGGAATGTACTGAGATAAAACATTTATATAATTATGCTTGGTTTAAAATATATGAATGCAATGGCATAAATGACGATATTGCATTATATATACATATGTATGGGAAGAAGCGTGTGACTGTGAACGCGACAGGTTGTGGATTCGATTCTCACTAGAGGAAATTAAATATTTTATATTTTCATTTCCTTGCTCTGGTATCGAGGCAAAATCGCGGCGTTGAGTTCCGCCACACAACACCAAAAATCCTCTATTCGATGGAAAATGAAAAACGGCAGGGTCTTAATGAAACCGAGCGACTTAACTCTAGTTTCCCGAGTTATAAAGTTGTATAAACAAATAAATAATATTATACTAATATAATAATATACCTAAGTATATATATTTTATATTTCTTTATTGGACAATGGATGATAGAAGTTTAATTATATACTTTTGACTACTTATTTATATATCCCACTTTTAACAGAGAGGATAACGTTTATAGCCACAACGTGCGGGGTTACGGTACTTAACGTCGCACTTTATCTTGAAGACATAAAAAGGAAAAGTTGTATATAAACTCACTCATAGTGATTTCAGACATCTCAATCTTTCTATTTAATTATAATAAAAAAAATACGATATCTACTACTACTGAGGCCAGTCGTGGCGCAGCGGCACGAAGTGTGACTGTAAAACCGACTGTGTGGGTTCGATCCCCACTCGAGGAGATGAAATATTTATTTAAATTTATATTTCCATTTCTTCGCTCTGGTGTCGAGGCTAAGCGCGGCGTTGAGTTCTGCCACTCAACACGCAATGCCTCCAGAATTCGGCAAAAAGTAGGGAACGGAGTGTCTTAACACTAGGTTCCCTCTGCCTACCCTGCTGTGCGCAGGATACAGCGTGAAGGATACAGCTGATAAAAAAAAATATCTACTACTACTAGATAGGGATACTTTGATATCATATTAAATATTCACAAATAACGCATACCCAACTATTACTTAACAGAATAACGAAACAAAATAACATTATTATGTAAAAAAAAATATATAACATAACCCAATTTGCATATCGAAACTGTAAAGACAATGCCGCATTAAAACGAGTACAAAACTCTTTCTTATCTCCATTTTGTCGACATCTACAAAATCTATGTGTCGCAAGGAGGCCGTGTGAGTCCGTATTGTTTCACAATAGAAAAAAAATACTGACTGATGAACAAGTTGGAGTTTTTTATATTATTATAATGTGTTCCGTATGTTTTTTTAAAAATATTTATACTAGCAATATTCATCCCATATACAGCACGGTCTATAGAATACTCCCTAGTGTAGCAACACTCCGTTTTTCACTTATCCTCCAAATTTGAGACATTGTGCGTTGAGTAGCGGAATTGAACATTGTGAAAATGTCAATAGATATTTGATTTGCTGCCTACTTAGACACTATCTATTGGAGTGATATACCACACGTTTTCCAAATTAGTTTTATGAAAGACAAAAGTACATATAATATATAAAATAAATTTATTAAATGTACTTTAGATAAATAATTAAAAAATAATATAAAGGCATAGGCATACATTAAAGAAAATTACAAACTTAAAAGTAAATAGCCATGTATATATAAAAAGCAAACTGAAATATTTATTCAAGTTTATTTGAAAAATATGAAGGCCATCGTGGCTCAATGGGGACAGGATCTGACTGTAAACGCGACGGCTATGATTTCGATTTCCTTTCGGGGAAATTATGATATGTAAATTAATTTTAATTATAATTTCAATACATGCCTAGAGACTACCTATAGTAGACAAAGCTCGGTGTTAAGTTGCGCTACTCAATGTGCAAAGTCTCGAATGTCAAAGTAAAGCTGACAAAAAGATCTAAAAATGTCATTTAAAGAAATATATTAATAATTTTTTGTCTTTGACCCCTAAAAGTAACCGATAATTCAATGTGGTCTTATTAAACGACGGATCGGTCATTTGTGAAATTGTCTTGCTTAAGGCAATCTGTACAGCTACGAAACATTACGCAATTTTGGTCACATCGTTTTTTATTTGACTTTTAAACCAGGAGTACCCAAAATTTTTCACGCATGGCCCGCGTTGACTTTATTTGTATATATTTGTATATAAAGTTTAAGATTATAAAAAAAAATATTTATTTCATTTAATAATATTAAAATGATAGAAATTATAACTTTACAAAAAAAAACGTTGCGAACCTAATAATTATTATTATGGGAAGCCCTGGATATTAACGATTTGTACTAAAAGTTGAGTTTTTTTTAGTATTTAGCTAATATACATGTTATATAACACAGACAGGTAATATGTGCATGTTCGTCTTTTTTTTACGCTGTATCCCGCACATAACAGTGTCGGCAGAGGGAACATAGTGTTAAGACATTTCCGTTCCCCTCTTTCCACTGCATTCTGATGGCATTGCGGTCCGCCATTCGGACCTCAATGGGGTATGGCCTCGTTACCAGAGCGCGAAAAAGAGGATATAAAAAATGTATTTTGCTCGAATGGGAATCAAACCCACGACTACTCATAAGTATGGCGTATTCACCTTTTTAAGACAAAAAAAAATTAAATTCCGCCCGCCGCGTCGTCTGCAAGGTAGAACACCAACCGATGTCCACGTGGGGAATGATTATATTACAATTGCTTCCAGTTCCACTGTCCTCAATACGCAATGTTTCTTGAAGTACGTGAAAAATGAGAAACGGAGTGTCCTGACAACAGGTATCCTGCTATAAAAAGTTAAGGTACTTAATTCTTCTTATTAATAATAATATTAATATAACATATTCATTGTTGGTTTGTCACGGAAGTATTTTTTTTTAATTTGACGACAGAATAGTATCTACCATACATGGCACGAATCACGACTTATTACGTATTTAAACGAGTGTCGATTGGAATAACATTAATATTAAATTATTATTTTTTGGTCATGATCAATGATCAATTTATCATAATAGGTATAGTCTATGAGGTGGTCGTCGGTTTTTATTAATGTTTCAATTTTGTTAAAAGTGATTCGCTGTTAGATTGTTTGGACAATCTGTGAAATTTACTACTACAATTAATTGGAGAGACAAATAGTTATCGTAATAGTAAAGTTGTGTAGCTAATAAATAAAATAGATCTATAGCAGGGTAGGTGAAGAGACCCTGTATTGAAACACTTTGATTCCCACTTATAATTATAACATAAAAAGATCACTGAATTGTTCTATTTTTTAATTTCACACTGTATGCCCCACAGATCTAGGTAAGCAGAGGGAACCTGGGGATCTAGTGATAAGACACTCCGTTCCTATTAAGACACTTCTGTTTTTACCACTTTTGGCCGAATTCTCGTAGTATTGCGTATTGAATGGCGGAACAAAAGCGGCTCAAAGCTGAGCGCCGCGCGCATTCCACGATCAACTAGAGGGAAGGGAGGAAATGAACATTTTAAATATTTCGTTTCACAGTGCACTCTTGCCTTGCATACCCATTGGGAATGCTAATTAACATACAAAATATATCAAAAAGTACAAAATGGGTAAAATATTAAGAAAATGTTTTTCTCAAAGTTTTGCTGGTTTTTAACCAGCAAAACTTTGAGAAAAACCACCATGACATCTATCGAGCTGCAATTAAAAACATAAAAATCAAAGCAAATCAAATCAGCTTCACGCTGTATCCCACACACAGCAGTGTAGGCAGAGGGAACCTAGTGTTAAAACACTACGTTCCCCACTTTCTGCCGAATTCTGGAGGCATTGCGTGTTGAGTGGCAGAACTCAGCGCCGCGCTTAACCTCGACACCAGAGCGAAGAAATGGAAATATAAATTTAAGTAAATATTTCATCTCCTCGAGTGGGGATCGAACCCACAACCAGTCGGTTTTACAGTCACATCTCGTGCCGCTGTGCCACGACTGGCCTCAAAACATAAAAAAACATAAAAAAAGCTTAAAAAGACAAAAATAATATTCAAATAAAATTTAAACATGATGACATTTTGTTTCAATTTTTTTTACTCAAAAAAAAATATGATCGAGGAAGGCGACATTGTATGATGTAATCTTGCGGCGGCGGTCCCACAAAGACGTCCACTGTTTATTCTCTTACTCTAGTCGCCCATACTGGCTTTGCGGTTACAGAAATTGCTTCTCATGTAAGTAATTTTCTAACTCGAACCCGCGACCAATTTGTGAAGGTCTTTGACGGATGCTGTTACACTGGATGTGCTCTGGTGTTTTCTTCAATTATATGTTCAAGCAGAGTAGGCAAAAAAATTGTGTCAAGACACTCCGTTCTCTTTCTGTTTCATTTAGGACATTCGATGTTGTATACCGGACAACTTTTAAGACACTCCACTTCCAGTTTTGACCGAAATCAAGGGGCAATGCAATTGCAATTGCAAATTGCAATGCAAAATGCAAAAGGTGGAACTCAACGCCGCACTTTGGCTTGTCTTCAGAGCGAAGAAATATTAAGCACTTGGGAATGGGTATAATATTTTTTAAGTAATATGTGACACCTTTTTAGTTTTACTTTTATGTGACAAAAAGTAGAATAGTGGTTGCTCTTTTTTTCAACGTATTAAACTAAATAAATCGAATATGCGGTTTAGTGGTGGAGAAGCAATAAACGGCATCTCTGACCAAACAGCATTCATATTAGAAATTACACAAGAAATATAATATTTATAAAAAAAACGTTACTTATTGTTAATGTTAATAGATGATGAAAATAGTGTCTTTTTCTTAATTTTTATGAAGATGGTGAAAACAATCTTTTCTTATTTTTTTATGGAAAAAGATTAAGATTTGAGACTACGATGGTGTAGTTTAAACGTGTCTGAAGACAAAAACGTTATTATTTCCACCAAAAGTGGTGGAGGAGGAGAGTTAGTTCACTCACCCGAATGGAAATCTAAGCCTTTATGGTTACAGCCACACGTGAAGCTCTTATAATGAATGCGGCAATTTCATGCAATACAGAAGAACTAAAGTTATAGTTAAGGACTAAACTTATATATTTGATGGCATTGATATATTTTGATGACACCGTAGGAGTTCTTAAACTATGTTTGTCCAATATTTTTTACATTTTTGAAGTGTTATTCCACACTTAAGAAAGAAAAATGCTTTAAAAAAAAACAAATAAAATTTTGAACGTTGCGGGATTTGAACCCGCGCCTCTTTGGAAATTGTCCAAGCGCCCTGACCAAGTAGATTCTTAGTCAGAGTACTTTGAGCGCCTTGACTCGAAAGAGGCGCGGGTTCAAATCTCGCTACGTTCAATTTTTTATATGTTTTTCTAAATAGTATTTCTTTGTTCACCTGCACAATATATACACATATATACAATTAATATAAATACATATTTTTTAAACATTTTTAAAGTGTTATTCCACACTTAGGAAAGAAAAATACTTATTAAGAAATTATTATTTTATTTTTATTATTAGAAAACGTTTTCTAAATAAGTATTTTTCTTTCCTAAGTGTGGAATAACACTTTAAAAATGTTTAAAAATATTTAAAAAATAGTTTCTCTCTTGCCAAACGATAATTCTTAGTAATTATCTTTGGGTAGCGGAAATTTGTAAAAATCTTCCTACAGAGATGCTAACAACATAAGTAAGTTGTAACAAGCGTATAAAAATTTCGACGTAGCTCGATAAGAACGTATGGCTTAGCGGTCAGAGCGCCTGGTCGGTTTCCAGGAAGCGCGGGTTCGAGTCCCGCTACGTTCAAATTTTTATACGTTTTCTAAATAAGTATAAATACATATTTTTAACGTTATTTCTATGTATTATTTAATTCTAATGGGTAAATATATGTACTCCTATGTATATTGGATTTTTATACTTAAATATTTCTAGGTAGATCATGATCCACAATGTCGTGTTAACGTAAGTTCCTAGACAAATGATTGGGCCTAGAATAGAAGTTAGATCCATTAGTGGCTTAGTAAATTTATAAGACCATTTTCTATATACCTGTACATTTATTTATTAAATATATATCTCTGAAATTTTTTTACGATACAATTTTTTGGGCTAATAAAAATATAATATATTTATAATATATACAGAGTGTTTTTGTCATCACCTCTTTAAACGAAACCACGGTTTTAACTACTCAATAAAAATCTAAAATAATTAAAACAAAAAAGATTTTTCTAAAAATGAAAAAGTGATTTTTTCAAACAAAATAATTGATTAAATTCATTTGTCAAGAATGACGCACACAGACACAAATCTATCAAAGAGATAACGCCGCTCACGTCTCATTCACGAAATGGAATCGTAGGTAATGGCGGCGTCCTAGTATGTTTTTTGAGAATGAAATGCGGCAGATCGGCAACGCTTAATAGTATTTTTGTAGTAGTAGGTGTTTACGCTATTGATATCTATTCGTAACTGCGTCACACAAAATACAGGTACGGATAAACATCGTAAAATGAAAAAAAAATTAATACAAGATATACACAGTACATCTTGTATTATCATGTGATACATTGAGGCCGGTCGTGGCGCAGCGGCACGAGGTGTGACTGCAAAACCGACTGGTTGTGGGTTCGATCCCCACTCGAGGAGATGAAATATTTACTTAAATTTATATTTCCATTTCTTCGCTCTGGTGTCGAGGTTAAGCGCGGCGTTGAGTTCTGCCACTCAACACGCAATGCCTCCAGAATTCGGCAGAAAGTGGGGAACGGAGTGTCTTAACATTAGGTTCCCTCTGCCTACCCTGCTGTGTGCGGGATACAGCGTGAAGCTGATTAAGATATACACAATTTTAGTGTATAAATCAATTATTTCGTGTTACCGAGACAACTATCTATCTATACAGCGCTATATTAAAAAGCTTATCACGTCATAAAGCTGGAGTGTCGGCATTTGTCACTTAATAACTTCGATATCAGTATCAATAATCACGGCTGGAAGTGTCGCATGTGTTCTTTCCCAAAGAGATTTATTAATAAATGTATTTATAAATAGGAAATTAATTGAGGTCAGTTGTGGCGCAGACTGTAAACGCGAAGTGGGGGTTCGATCCCCAATCGAGAAATATTTATTTAAATGTATATGTTCAATTCTTTGCTCTGGTGTCGAAGCAAAGATCGGCGTTGAGTTCCGCCACTCAACACGCAATGCCAAAAATTTGGTGGAAAGTGGGGAACGGAATGTCTTAATACTAGGTTTCTGCTTACACTGCTGTGTGCGGGCTACAGCGTGAAGATTTTTTTAATAGGATATTATGAACTATATTGCTATAAGCATACTTTTGGATGTAAGTATATTTTTATTTTGTCGACATAAGGATATTTGCTATACCTATATTATGTAGTGGTAACAGGGGCTAGAGAAAACACAGTATTGAAAGCACAAGGAGAAACCAGGAAGGCATGTATGTACCGGTTGATGATTTCATACAAAGAATTGTAGAAGCCAGCTATTCACCCATTTAATATCATAAGAATGTATGATTGATCCGTTGTTCACACAGCTCGACGACAGTTAATAATCGTTTCCATAGTCAACTTAAACTCCAAGTGATAAGCGAATACCACTATTTTACATGAGGCCAGACGGAAAACCGGGGCATAAGCGTGTGACTGTAAACGTGACAGGTTGTGGGTTCGATTCGAGGTAATGCAATATATAATATTTTCGCTCTGGTGTCAAGACTAAGCGCGGCATGATGTTCAACCTCTTTATACGCAATGCCTTCAGAATTCGACCGAAAATGGGGAACGGATTGTTTTAACACTAGGTTCTCAACGGCAACGCACTCCTAATAAATCACAATCGTAAGGGAAGCCACTAAAGTCAACCTTGTGATTTGTCATAACATCAGAAAATCTTTTGTTCTAAGAAACGAAGACTTGTTCAGGGTTCTGCTCGAGGAAGAGAAAGCCGTCTTCAACAACAGCACATCAGCGGCATTGACTTCCTCCAATCAACACGCAACGTCTCTAGAATTTGGCGGAAAGTGGGAAGGGGAGTGTCCTTATACTAAGCCCCTTCCACCTACCCTGCTTCATGCGGAATCCAGCGTGAAGCTGAAAAAAAAAAAGGATTAAAATACAAAACGAGCTGGAAAAAAAGAAAAAAGTTTCAAACGCTAACACTAATACATTGCGCCAAATTAAATCTTCCTTCCGCCACTGGAAGTGTTTGTTGACACGCAAAATTAATATAACAAATGAAACGAGGGGAGATCAAAATATATCTTTTGAGAAAACAGGAAATTTTTCATGATATAGGTACTCAGGCAGGCTATATTTTGTTTCTGTTCTCGTTTAAGTTTGCTTTTTAATTTTATTAATAATTTAAATTCATTATGAACTTTTAATTTCTTCGCTCAAATATTATTATATGAAAAATCGGGACGTTGAGTACCGCCACTCCGCACACATAAACTCACTTAGAAAATAGTCTTCTTTATAAATCTAAAAATATTATTTAATAGTAGTAGTAGAAGTAGTAGTTAGATTACATTGGGTTATACAAAATTTCTGAATAAAATTGCTGAAAGAACTCACCACCCAAAACATCAGATTCTTTCTGCCTACTCCGCTATATGCGGGATACAAAGAGAAATAAAAAAAAATAATAAAGGTATTATTCCAATTTTTACATATTTTTAAACTTGATTCTAAATATTTTATATTGGTATTTATATAATTTCTATATTATTGAAATTTTCACCCCATATCTGCAGCAGGACTGTCATTTAAGATAGGTTATATAACCCAATCTAATCTACCTACGACTACTACTACTATGACTACTACTACTACTACTACTACTACTACTACTACTACTACTACTACTACTCCTACTACTATAGTAGTAGTAGTAGTAGTACTATTAAATATTATTCTTAGATTTATAAAGAAGTCTATTTTCTAAGTAAGTTTACGTGTTAAGCTTGATATGGTCTAATTAGACGAAGATCTCTTGTCAAGTGCCAGTCAATGTGGACATTAATTGCGGTCTTAGCACTAGAGCTCAGAGTGAAATGGTATAAGTAAAGAAAATATATTTTCACGTAGGTATAGTACGAGTATATTAAATATAAGAGATAATTCACAATTTTTAGATGACGTTCTAATATATAGAAAAACAACAGTTCTAAATTACAAATAAAACTGCCCTTCTTTGCACTTCATTATTTTTTTTTAATTCTAAAAAATTATCTAAAATAAATACTAATAGTAAAATTAAAATAATAAAGAACGTAATCTCGGCTGTCTTTATCATTAATTGTAGATACAAAATAGATCCTCTCTGAAAAGTCATTTAAAATATATATATTTCTCCCGCTTAGACATAAAAAGTCACTAAAGAAAGAAAATAGAGAATGGAATGTGTTTCTTGTTCAATTCACAAAAAAAATATCACGAATATTTATTAAGAGGTTCATTTAGCACATGTAAAAATCGCAATATATACGCGATAATAAAAAAAACCTTATATTTAAAAAAAAATACTTACACCTATTTCGATGTACCGTTTAAAACGACCTCGTGTTCGCCCTTGCCCTTTGTAGCAAAGAGAAATTCCCTTGACATTCCTGCTAGATTAACTTTAGATAAACATCAAGGTTTAGTGTTGTGGAAAATACCTTTACTAGGAAACGTAAATTTTGGACATAATATAATTAAATTATTTATTAATTATAATTTTAAGTAAAGTAGTAAAGTAAGGTGCATTGTATCATTTTTTTAAAGTGTTATTCTTACAAGAGAAAAAAAATATTAGAAACATAAAAATTTTAAATTGCGAATCGAACTGCAATCCGAACTCGCGCCTCGTGGACACAACGAAAACAAAGTTAAAAAAAATAATTTAATCAGCTTCACGCTGTATCCTACACACAACAAAGTAGGCAGAGGGAACCTAGTGTTAAGACATTCCGTTCCCCAATCTCCGCCTAATTATAGAGGCATTGCATCCTGAGTGGCGGAAAAATGGACACATAAATTTAAATAAATATTTCATTTCCTCGAGTGGGGTCGAACTCACAACCAGTCGCGCTTACAGTCACACTTTGTGCCCCTGCGCCACGACTGGCCTTCGGCTGTCTGGAAAATAAAGTTGTAACAAGTATATAAAAAATTGTATACCCCATGAAGCAGGGTTGACAGGGGGAACTTAGAGTCAAAACACTCCATTCTAAACTTATCGCCCAAATTCGATACGGAAGACGGAATTCAACGCTGCCGTATGACTACTTATCTCTCACAATAAATGGGCGATGTAAGAGAAATGTTCACAAATACTACATCAATCAAAAACCATGAAATTCATAGAAACCGCGCTAAATGTAAACCCTATCCTGCCACATTAGTGACGTCGTCATGATTAAATAAATCATCATACAAAAGATATATAATAAGAAAATAGAAAAAGAGATACAAATAATGATTTTAGCGACACTATAACCTAATATATCATCTTAGACCTCAAGCGGCCCCGTATACAATAATGTTAACTGACACACCCCCGGAGCAGAAAGAAACGTCGATTGACAGTGCTATTATCGCGAGTTACACGTAAAGCCCTTTGTACTGTCGACAAAAAAAAACCTTTTTGTAATTATTCTACCTAAATGTTAATAACTTGGGTTATTACCTTAGAAAAATATTGTAAAACTTTAACTTTAAAGTTCAAAGATTATTAATTTCATCACATCACTAAAGATATAAATGTTGAGAGAACATTCGTTTTCTTTATTTTTTTTTATATTTCACGATGTATCCCGCATGTAGTGTGTAGGCAGAGGGAACCTAGTGTATTTTTTTCGAGACACATTGAATAATGTAACTCAACGCCGCGCTTTATCTTCTTGCCTGAGCGAGATAATGAAAAATTAATTACTCCAGATGGGAATCAAACTCACACTTGTTGCGCTTACACACGCTGTACCACTGACCCACGTGAGCCTCGAATTAATTATTTTGCAATAAAAAATGTATAATACAATAAAATTTAAACCAGCTTCACGCTGTATCCCGCACACAGCAGGGTAAGCAAAGGGAACCTAGTGTTAAGATACTCCTTTCCCCACTAACACAGTGGGAAACAATAAAATTATATAAATAATATTTATTTTACAACAAGTTCTAGCAATCCGCAGTTATCCGCGGTCACGGATCGTTACGGCTAGTAAAGATAAGTGAAGTAAACTACTTAAAATTCGTTTAATTTGGGGATTATAACTTTAATTATTATATGAAATAATTATGTTACAACAAAATCTTAACAATGAATTGTTGTGAATGGATGTGAATTAAACATAAATTATAAACAGACTACAAATTTTTATTGAGATAATAACATTGAAATGGACCTTTAAAAAAACTTTTAAATAAAACCTTTTTTATTTATTAATATTATAAAAAAAATAAATGAATAGATCGAACATAAGGTATTTTAAATAAACAATGCAAGTAGTATATAATAACACAAATTTGAAATTAAAATTAGTGTACAAAATTGAATTTTTCAAAAATCAAATTTCAATAAAGACTATTTAAAATTCCATAATAACTAACTCTCTGTTTATAAAAACACAAAAAATAATAAAAAAAATAGTCTATCCGTACATACCCGCATAATCTGGGATTACTTAGACACTGACCGGTGTCAAGGGTTCTCGATTGCTCTTTAATTAGCACGCCCATACACGCTTCGTCGGTTTTGCTACGACTACTATACTAATATGAAATATTAATGAAAATATATATAAATAAAGTATATATAATTAAGACGAAAATTACTTGAAAAAAAAAAGTTTTATTTTTGAATGAATTCGTCATTTCGATTTCGTTTGTCTTTGGCAGAGAGGAGCTAGTGTTAAGATGATCTGTTCTTCACTTTCTGCTCAATTTTTGNAGTCTATCCGTACATACCCGCATAATCTGGGATTACTTAGACACTGACCGGTGTCAAGGGTTCTCGATTGCTCTTTAATTAGCACGCCCATACACGCTTCGTCGGTTTTGCTACGACTACTATACTAATATGAAATATTAATGAATGGTAATTTTTTTATATAAATATATATATAAATAAATTTTATATAATTAAGACGAAAATTACTTGAAAAAAAAAATGTTTTATTTTTGAATGAATTCGTCATTTCGATTTCGTTTGTCTTTGGCAGAGAGGAGCTAGTGTTAAGATGATCTGTTCTTCACTTTCTGTTCAAATTTGTGTTAAGTGGGTAATTTCAACGCTGCACTTTCGTCGTAATAGAGCGGCGAAAAAAAATCATATCTCCGAAAGGGATTCGAACCCACAACCACTGCATAGTCAACGCTGTTCACTGCGCCACAATGATCTTAAGGCTATGATTAAAACTTTTGTGGGTTATAATTCTTTTAACTATAGATATTGTAGAGTGCAGTTTAAGTACATATTGTATTAAACAACAGAATGATATTAGTAAAAAAAAATATTATAAAAATAATATTTCTTTATTAATTAATTATTAATTTTATTTTATTTTTAAAATTTCAAGATTTTTTACGCTAGTGTTCTATCAATACAGGATGAATAATTAAATATAAACAAATACATATATTTGTAGAAAAAAAATACTTACATATTAAAATAATATTCTTGCTAAGCTCTAAAATCTATATTTAAAAAAAAAATATTGGAATAACGTGAACTACACTTAAAGCCACAAAGTTAATAATATAATTGGATTTTTAAATATTAATCGAAAGAAGATATTAATTATTATTATAAAAAAACTGTTTAGTAAACATTATTTTTTGTTATTTAATCCCTTACCTAATGGAATATATTTGGTACTTATATTAGGTAATTAATTGAGATTAAAATTGTCCTTTATATTATCATAAATTAAATGCTTACTTTAAAAGATATTTCAGCATTAAAATAATGATCTTATCTTATAAAAACGAAGTACCAAAGAACACATTAGTTTTTTTCTGAGTCACGTATGTTTGTGTCACGCACGTATTATTGAAAAATCATATAGGATGTTTTAGTTATCCAAACTAAATTTAAATATTTTTCTCTTTTCTCTTTTTCTTGTTTTATTCCTAGCGAATTAGCCAGAGAGAACGGAGTCCCAAACGCTGCGGTCTCTGCATACCTCTTCCACCTCGCCCACTGTCACCATCAAATCTCTTCAAACAAGTTTTCCGTGCAGTTCTCATACTTTTTGTGTGACTTTCCTCTGGTATCACCGATACTGTGTTCTCGATGAGCAAATGAGGTCTTTCCCAATGCCACGTGCCACTTGACACACTGTTACTTTAAAAATTTAATAATAATAAAAAAACTTATTTCTTTTTGTTACCTGTATTTTATATTTTTTTACAGTGGTCGTTGAAATAATCCATTTTTTTGATTTTCTCTGCCCTTTGAGTGCAGCACTCAATATGTAATGACTCGAAAATTTTTCGAAAATTAGGGAACGAAGTGTCTTAACACTAAATTCCTTTGCCTACCCCACTATACGCGGGATACCGTGTGAACACAAAAAAAAACTTTTTAGAAGACGTATATTACGACTTATCAAGAATAATTACTAACAAATTTAAAAAAACTATATAAAATATCTATATATTTTTTTCATATTTTTTACCTGTAACCTACATTTAACTTTAGCTAGTAAACCACCACTTCATATCAGCCCGTGGCGTGACCGTTAAGTAACTAACTTCCTTCCGTAGTGATGTACGCGGATATAGCCCATACTTCCTTGTTGCGAAACTTGGTGTGGCCTGATTTTGTGTAACACCCTTATTATGAAATAAATATGCTATTTAATGTATGAATGTTTAAATAGATTTTTTTTTATTTTCTCACTGTATCATTTAGTGTAGGCAATGGGAAGTGGGAACCTAGTAATAAGACAGTCGAGACATAGTGCTTTGTGTGATCGAACTGAAAGCAGCGGTTTTTTTTTCTTGTAACTTCACGCCGTTTTCCGAACTTAGCAGGGTAGGCAGAGGAAACATGGGAACCTTAGTTAAGACACTCCATTCCTTTTAAGATTCCCTTCTCCACTCTCCGTTACATTCTTGAGACATTGCGTGTTGAGTGGGAGAACCCAACGCCGTGGTATGCCTCGTTACCAGAGCGAGACAATTAAATTATTAAATACTTCAGTCCCCAAAGTGGAAATCGAACCCTCTACCTGTCACAACAATCGCATGCCTGTACCCTTGCCACGACAGGCCTAACATAATTATAAATACAATGACCTATAGCTTTACTTAAAAAAAAACTTCATTACTTCTTCACTCTATCTGTGACCACACACATTGACATTTCTTTATTCGAAGTGGTTACTTCTTAATACATTTTTTTATCAAATTCTTTACACAATAACCATCTTTAGTGCATTGGAGATAAGTATTAAAATACAATACAATAGTTTTTACTTCACAAGATAGGATACGTGAGCGATGATAAGAATGTATTTGTGCGGTGTGCCGCGTATCACTTTTTCTATTACGCGGGCTGGCGGCACTGTACCTTGGTGTTGTGGAACAGGTGTGGCGTGGAGTCGAGGAGTGTGAAATATTGTATTGGGAATTGTGTTATCTTGAATTTTTTAAATTTTATGTTTGGTAACACTAAATGAATGAAGTTACAATTTGAAGCTAATTTCTGCGATGGTTTAATAAATGAGAATTGAGGCTGAGTGGCTCAGGCGCAGAGGGTGTGATTGTTAACGCGACAGGTCATGGATTCGTTCCCCACTAGGAATAGGAAATGGATTATTATTTATTAATATTTCCATTTCTTCGCTCTGGTATCAAGGTAAAGTTGAGTTCCGCCACTCAACACACAATGCCTCGAAGATCCGACGGAAAATGAGGAACGGAGGAACTTAATACTAGGTTGCCTCTATTTACCCTGTTATGTACAGGATCTAGCGTGAAGCTGAAAAAAAAGTGAAAAGAAATAAATAAGGATCAGTCGCGTCTATTTAAGTTCAGATTTTTGGTTGTAGAGTTTCAAGAACTCGCGTAAAATGCATTTCTGCCACCTAGAATTCGCTCCTAAAAACTTTTAAATTTCTAGCATACCAACCCAGACAGCACAATACGAATCCAGAGCAGTAAAAAACAAAAAAAAAATGTTATATTGACAGACAAATGTAAGACATATTCAGCTGTCTACCAGCAGTGTGGTCACGGAGTACTGTAAATTGTTCATAATTTCAGGTTTACTTCCTATCAAAATATACGCGATTAAAGGATTTCATTCAAAATTAGCTATTACAATTACTATTTAACTACTACAATATGACAACAATACGTATCATAAAATTAATAAAAGATATATTGTTGAAGTTATTCTTTTTCTATCGTGGTTAAAGTAAGGCTGTCCAACGAAGAAACAACTAATATATCATTATTACTGCAATACATTGTTGTATATTACCTAATTATCATTTTAACTTCCATGTGACATTTTCAGATAATAATTTTAAATTCCATACAATTTACTTCCAAATATAGAACGAAAAGAAGAATGAAATGTCACAAATAAGTATCTACAATTGATGCCATATATGTATATAGATTAATATTGTTAACGCTACTTAACCTTTAGGAATGTGCTTTTGCACACTTCCGTTTTGGACCTTTTTTATTTGAAATATAATAAATATTTTTTTTTATTATATTTTTCGAAAATATTGAAATGTCACCACGTAAGAATAAATCCTACCACATTGAAAATTTCAATACCTAAAGACCAGTCCATACATTTCACTGTCCTCCAGCGGGGCCATCCGTACGGGAGATTGTGCAACGTTTTGTGTGACCACAGACCGAGACGTATACATATTTATGAGTCGACTTTAATATACAATTTCTATGTATTATCTTCATGTAATGCAGGAAGTCGGAGCACTTGATTGTCTTAACGGTCACCTGCGTCGCCAGTTGATCCGGCGATATCGCATAATTGCCATACATATAATTATTACACTGTTGAAACTGTAAATTTATTTGGGTTTTTTTAATTTTTATGCTTTATGCTTTATATAAGGTTTTTTGTGTGTGTCGTTGTGTTTGACTAGGAAGTGTCTCGAATCGTCAATTAAAAATGAGGAGCGGAGTGTCTTAATACTGTGTTCCCTATGTCTACTCTGATATATACAGAATACAAAAAAAAACTATAATTCATTATAAGAGTTTATATCATCGTTTTTTATTTGATTCTACAAAAAAAAAATGGCATCAAAGTTACAAAATTGTAGTAAAAGTGTAATTAAAAAAAATATTAAAACGATTTTTTTTTGTAACTGTGAATTTTGCTATAACAAATGAATAAATATTTATGAATAGTCGTCGTCTTTTAAAGTAAAATAATTACAAGTCTATACGAGGAAAATGATAAATACAGAAATTACGACACGTTCATTTGAATAATAATATTTTGATAATTCTGTAAGTGACTTGCATTTGATTTTAACATTTCAAACCAACATTTTTAATTTTCCCATACAGATCTGACAGCAAAGTTAAAACTTTGGCCATCACATCACGCCAGAGTGTTGGAGAATCATCATCTATTAGTGGATCTGATCACAACAGCACCGACAAAGTATAACATTTGACAGCACGATGTACCCTCAAAAGCCTAATTAATAAGCAGATACAACCACTTAAGATAAGTAAAAATATTTTCATCCCAAAAGGCACCGGATACAGATTATATCGGCATGACAAAGCGTGGCGCCAAGAAGTGCTAATTACTGGTGTTTGAAATTAAACCTTATTTGGTTGGAGTAAGGTCGTTTATCTCTTGCTATATTTAATTCGTTTTCAGGATAGTCGCATGTTATATGATATTGAGCGTAATCCAATATGTATTAAGATATAAATTGCTGTATTATGGATTTGTGAATGACTCCATACATTTCGTCAGCGTAAATCGATCAAATATTGAACTTTCAACTTTATTTCTAGAACGTTAAGGTATATTTTTTAACGTTTAGCTATACTTAAGTATAATGTAAGTCGAATCAATGGTAACAACACTAAAAGCTTCATCCAGAGTCTGAAGTGCAGGTACGGCTTCTGTCTCCTAAAATAAACAAATTGGTCATTTCGAGATAACCGATACACTTCTGTAGATGATTTCTTATTATATTTATTTTTATTTTTAGAAATGACAAAGATTTTGCCTTGGTCGTGACGCTAGTTTTTATGTAGATAGATGGTTGTTTTTTTAAGTTTCACACTGTATTCCGCCCATTGTAATGTAGAGGGAACCTGGAAACCTAGTGTGAGATACTTTACGATATGTTAAGATAAGTGGCGGAGTTCAACACCGCGCTTTGCTTTGCATAACTATGGAAAGAAAATATTAACTACGTCCTCAAAACGCGAACCAATAAATCTATATATATAATAAAATTGTAACTGATGACTGTCTGTACATGGAAGATAAAGGAGAAAATCTATTATTGGGGAAATTTCAGGGCGGTCACGACTCGTTGACCATTGGACGCCTTGCAGTTTCTGTGACTGCTCAGTCACTTAGTAACGAGAGAATTTTACGTACATGTAATATATTATATAATTTAAAAGATGCCAGTCGTGGTGCAGCGGCACAAAGTGTGACTGTAAAACCGGCTGGTTGTGGGTTCGATCCCCACTCGAGGAGATGAAATATTTACTTAAATTTATATTTCCATTTCTTCGCTCTGGTTGAGTTCTGCCACTCAACACGCAATGCCTCCAGAATTCGGCAGAAAGTGGGGAACGGAGTGTCTTAACACTAGGTTCCCTCTGCCTACCCTGCTGTATGCGGGAAACAGCGTGAAGCTGACTTATTTTTATTTTTAAGAGATGCATGCGATAGTTAAAGTAAATATAATTAACAACGACCAACTAATAAAAATTATGAATAACTTGTTTTAATAAAAAAAAACTATTTAGACATTCTCCGTGAGAAACAAACAAAAAACTAGTAAAATTCAAATTAGCAACTAATGATAGACAGTAAAAGGATGATGATCAGTTAAATTTAAAGGGAACTGTACATTTTAATACCTACTGTATTAATTTTTATGACATAATTATCATTTTTATAACCTGGTTAATAAATATTGTAATTTTTTTATTATTATATACAAATTAGTTGTAACAAATATTATAATTTTGATGTTAAGAAATAGTAACTGAGGCCAGTCGTGGCGCAGAGGCCCAACGTGAGACTGTAAACGCGATAGATTTTGGTTCGATTCCCAATCGAGGAAATGGAATATTCAATATTTCAATTTTCTTCGCTTTGGTGTCGAAATAAAGCGTGGCGTTGAGTTCCGCCCCTCAACACGCAATGCCCTCTGCAATTCGGCGGAAAATGATAAACGGCAGCGAAAAAAGTATATCATTCTACTAAATCCGCATATAGTTTTAGTCAATTCTTATATTCTTAATACAAAATTGACGAGAGAAACCCATCAATGATTATATAGAGATATTTATTAAAACAGATTTGGATTTAATCAAAATAAATAAATCAGCTTCACGCTGTATCCCGCACACAGCACGGTAGGCAGGGGGAACCTAGTGTTAAGACACTCCCGTTCCCCACTTTCTGCCGAATTCCGGAGGCATTGCGTGTTGAGTGGCAGAACTCAACGCCGCGCTTTGCCTCGACACCAGAGCGAAGAAATGGGAATATAAATTTAAGTAAATATTTCATCTCCTCGAGTGGGGAACCACCATCCACCATCGAACCACCATCGAACTCACATCCAGTCGGTTTACAGTCACACTTTGTGCCACTGCGCCACGACTGGCCTCTAAATATATTTAATATTTGACTTATCTACTATAATAAGTAATGTAATCCAAATGAGACTGATTGTGGGTTCGATCCCCACTCGAGGAGATGAAATATTTACTTAAATTTATATTTCCATTTCTTCGCTCTGGTGTCAAAACAAAGCGCGGCGTTGAATCCTGCCACTCAATACGCAATGCCTCCAGAACTCGGCAGAAAGTGGGGAACGGGGTGTCTTAACAATAGGTTCCCTCTGCCTACCCTGCTGTATGCGGGATACAGCGTGATTAAATATATAAAATAATATTTTTTATGTACAAATACAGTACGTAAGTAAAAACACCCATCATCTCATCAACTCACTCCGCGTCGTTTAATAGTAAGTGTTCTAGTGAAGAAAAACTTATAGGCCATAAATAGTTTGTAGTAAGATCGTTGGCGATCAGAAAGCTCATATCGTAAAAACGACGACAGTCACTAACGATACCTTGTACTTGGGAAAAAACTACTTTGCACTGATAGGGTTGAGTGCACAAGAAGATATTTTTTAATATATTTTTTTAGGTTCATTCTGTTGTTCTGTTATCTATAGCAGGGTAGTAGAGAATCTAGTGTTTAGATACTCCGTTCTCCAGTTTTCACCGGCTAAGGCTAGGGGAACTCAACCATGCACTTTGCCTTTTGTCAGAGCGAGGAATTTATAATAATTTATACCTATGAATGAGAATTGAACCCACAATAGTCACGTTCGCCCGCTTTTGCCATTGGGCTACGACGTTTTTTGTAACATTGAGATTTCATTACATATTGTCTATGGATATTACGAAATTGAAAATTGTAAATATGACAATCAATTAATCTAGTTAAGTAAAAACATCTTTTTCAATAGTAATTTTACTGGCATTTAAAAAATATAATATTTATATATTTTTACATTATTTTTATTTTATTATATTTTATAAGCTTTTCATATTTTTCTCACAAATATGGAATTCTTGTATTAATGCATAACACTTACGCTTTTAAAGCTACTATAGATTTTTTAAAAAAAAAAAATTACTTGATGTCATTATTTTCCACACAATACGCTTTTACGATAAAACTACTCAACAATTGAAAGATGAAAAAGAAATTTTATTTTATTGATGAAATTTTACACTAATGTAGAATAGACATCAGAACAACACATATGATGTAAATATTTTGCTTAATTTAGGGTTAATTTAACAATAAGTACAAGCGGGCGAAGCCGCACGTGGGCTGCTAGTACGCAAAATAATACAGTCTGTAACCAAGAAAAATAAAGAAATATTTACAAAACAGTATTAAATCCCATACATGACCTTACCTTTAGTCTCCAAAGGCTATCACGCAAGGAGGTTCCCATACATTGTTGGTCCTTTGCTCGCGCCGCCAATACTGGGCCAGTAATGAACTCGCCAACTTATTATGGACGCTATTAAATATATTATTATTGTCTCTATGCATACACGCTGGTGATATTATGTTGGAGTTGTAAAATTGAAGCACACGTTATTTTATAACTAGTTAGTTAATATTTCTTTTCTATATAGGTTTTTTTACTGTTGATAGTCTCTTGGTATATGAGAATGTTAGGTAAAATAATAAAGTTTACAGTATAATGCTAGACTTTTCTAATTAATTTATTTTTTAGTTATATTTGAGCGTATTGTTTGAATATTAAAATGAAGAGTTCAGAATATTTGAGGTAATTAAAAATTGGAACCTTTTACCTCACCCTCCCCCGTACTATATAAATATAGCATATCAAATTCAATAGTTAAATCACCTTTCTAAGTGTGAAATACCACTGTTAAAAATATATAAATAATCCAATAGACTGTAACTTTAATATAATTTATACTTTTTAGTAAAATAAGATTCGAATGTTATCTACACTTATGTATAACGAAAAGCTGTTAGTCCTATTCTATTCATATCTACAAGTATATCCATTATTTCAACAGAACTCAATTTTTTAGTTTTTTAGTAGCAGAATAAGCAGACCATTATATGTTGAGTGGCGGTACTTAACTCCGCGTTTTGCCTCACCACCAGAGCGAAAAAATGTAGATATTTAACATTTAATTTCCTAGAATGGAAATCGAACCCACATCCTCCCGCTTTTACAGTCACACTTTGTGCCCCTGCGCTATGACTGTCCTCTTAAAAAGCTTATGAATATAAAAATTCAAACAGTTACATATTGGAAACAGTTATTTGGTCCGTAATAATGAATCGACGTGATAATTTTGCATTATGGGCGGTAAATATAAATAGAAACGGAGTTGCTACGTAAAGGTCATGTTCAAAATGTTCATGTAATTATATAGTTATATTTTTTTTCAGTATCCCGGATATGATATAGGGAACCTATACCATAACCGCAACCTAAGCCGCAAACAAAAAATTCTGTTTCTATAACTCTTATGTTATTTTTGAATATCTATTTAATTAAGTCCAGACTTACTTACTTATGTTTTAAAATATAAGAAATCTATATAAGAAAAGCAAAATAATCAGAAAACAAGCATTTTTATAAAATTTGCAAGTTTAAATATAAAAAATAATTTAAATGTCAATGATACCGATAAAAAAATCAAAATTGTCATTAATTAATAAATTCTATCCATAGATATTTTTTTCTATTTAATATCCTAATATTAAACTCCATTAATCGTGACCTACAAAATAACCTTTTTTTGATTTCGTTTACCTTTTATTTCATGCTTTCATGAATTGGATGTAGTGTTAAAATTTTTGCCGTTGAAAGTGGGTTTCAGCCGAATCTTCGAGGCACTGCGTGTTGAGTGCCAGAACTTAATCCCACGGTTTGCCTTATTACCAGAGCGAAAAAATAATAAATAATAACCAATTTCCTCGAGTAGAAATCGAATAGGCAATCGTCGCGTTTACAGCCACACGCTCGTATCACTGTGCCACGACGAACTCAAGTAATAAATATGACAAACAGTTTTACATTATTTCTACATTCACTCATCTATCTTATTTATTTAACTTTCAATAGTAAAGTAAAAAAAAACTCTATATTACAAATATACCACACTAAGAAACATCAACATAATATTTAAATATCTAAACTATTCAAAGCAATACGTCATATAGAGCATAGCCACGTCAATGTTCACACGGGAGTCGACCTCTGACCGGCATCGAACCCGGGCCCGTCGTGATTAAGTGACGCATTGCTGTAAAGCCAGGCCAGTATGACATGACATTTGTTGATGATAATGACACGTGAAACATTACTGAGATATGAGAGGTCTGACATACGTGACAGACGGATAGACTGATAGACTGAGTTCCTAGGATTTGGTTATGTAATAGGATAGTTAGTTTTGGTTTTAGTATGTATTTAAAATAATTTGGAAATTTGTTGTGTTTAAATTGTAAGTATAAATATTGCTTAAAATATTTCTTAAATGGATGATTCACACCAAAATAAATATGCAGAAAAATATTAAATATACTTCGTTCTTTTTAATACAAACTTTAAAAATTTCTATGTTTGTGGCAAGTGGCAAAATCCAACGTTGAATCTTGTCTAGGCATAAAATACTAAAAAAAATTCAGACGGGAACCAACGCGTACGACCATCGCGTACAAAATTTTCGAAATACAAGAGTTCAAATAAATTATTTCTCTAGTGTTTTGACTTTTGTGACTATAAAGTCAGTCACCTTTTCCCATTATATTTATTAGGTACTTATTTTTTTAGTATTTAAAAGTAAACGAACTATGAAAATTAGACACGTTAATTGCTTCTGACCAAAATGTTATAGTAATATATGACTCCTCTTTAAGTTTTTTTTATTAGTTTCTCACTGTATCCTGCACACAGCAGGGTAGGCTGAGGGAACCTAGTGTTAAGACACTCCATTCCCCATTTTGCGCCGAATTTTGGAGGAGTGGCTTAACTCAACGCTGCGCTTTGCGAGAGGGAATGATGAAATAAATATATTAAATAATCCTCGAATGGGAATCAAACCCACAATCTGTTGCGTTTACACTCACACGCTTGTGCTTTTGCGCCACGAGTGACCTCTAGTCCTTCTCAAGTTAAGCTTTAAATTATATTTATAAACATTTAGCGTTCAAATCTATTTTTATAAATATTAAATTTTAAATATATACTTAAATTAGAAATCATATAGATTCTTAATATTTAACAATAGAAATTTAAATAGTCATCGTCATCATAATCATTTATCTAAATAATCCCAAAACAAAACATTAAAAAAAAAAGAAAATTTTAAACGGAATTCGAACCCACAACTATAACCAACAAAACACTTACCACAGACCGTGGCCCACAGTCAAATAAACAAGTACCTTGCAACAAATTAATAAGAAATAAACAAAACAATTAAACATAACTTTACAGGCACCAAGCACGACAGGAAGACGTTATATTAGCATTAAAACGGTCACACAATTATGTGTACCTATCTACCTACCATACATACATACATACATACGTACATACACACATATTATATATAGAGAATGTGATTAGTGTGTCGCCGACGACTGAATACATTAGTTCAGCTCACCTGATTTTATTTAATTAAAAACTAAACGCTGGTTGCCATTGTTGTTTTAAACGTGGTTTAACTTTGAAGTTTATTATGTATTGGAGAAATATAGTAAAGATATGCTTTTTTAGCTTTAAGTTTATCCTTAATATGTATAGTACGTAGTAGTAGTAGTAGGATTAGTGTTAAAATACTTCGTTCCATACTTCCTGTCGAATTACCGCGATATTTCGTATTGAATGTGGGAACTCAACGCCGTGTTTTATCTTGTTACCAGAGCGAGCGAAAAAAAATAATTAATTCCTTGAGTCAAAAAAAGAACTTACCACCATTCCGTTAGTAATCAGAGGCTGTCCCGCCCCAACACGAAACGACAGGGTCTAAAATAAGCTATCAAAAAAAAACTAAAACACAATTTAAAAAAAGAATACTATTGTATTCTTTTTTTAAATTGTGTATTTCTAATTTCTAATTTTTATCCACTACAGTGCCACCAGCTAAAAGACAATATGTTAAACCTAGTGAAATGTCTCATCCTGGCCAGCGGAGCGTGGCGTGTGCGGGAACCCTTGCTCGGTAATTAACCTGGTACGATTGTTACCTTAGAAGATAGTGATCTTGGTAGCGGCGTAATAAATTGAAGACTTCAAATTTTCTGATTTCTATGTGCGGAGATTTTTTTTATCTTTTCTTAGTATTAATTATTTAATCTAAGTTTAGTAAAATTTTATAATTTGGTTGTCCTACGGTGTAGTGTTTCTGTTGACGACTGTTATGGATTTGAATCGCGTTCGTGGGTTCATAAATTAATTTTAATTTCTTCGTTCTATTAAGAAGACAAGGGCCAGCATGTGTTTAGCCACCTAGCTAGTAATGCCTCTAAATAATGAAAAGAACAAAGTGACCTAAACAGACTAAATCGTCTGTTCTTAAGCCATTAAATACGGGAAAAGATGAAAATAAGAAAAAATCTAAGTTATTATTTGAGATTTTATTTGTAGAATTCGTTATTATCATCGTTTATTATCGCAACTACTAAATTAATATAATCATCTTGTACACTCTAAGTGCACCCGTAGACCTAAGTATGTTAAAGAAATCATTTACGTTTTACGAGACCAGTCGTGGCGCAGGGGCACAGAGTGTGACTGTAAAACCGACTGGTTGTGGGTCCGATCCCCACTCGAAGAGATGAAATATTTACTTAAATTTATATTCTTTCATTTCTTCGCTCTGGTGTCGAGGACAAGCGTGGCGTGTGGCGTGTTTAAATTAAATCAGCTTCACGCTGTATCCCGCACACAGCAGGGTAAGCAGAGGGAACCTAGTGTTAAGACACTCCGTTTCCCACTTTCTGCCATATTCTGGAGGCATTGCGTGTTGAGTGGCAGAACTCAACGCCGCGGTTAGCCTCGACACCAGAGCGAAGAAATGGAAATATAAATTTAAGTAAATATTTC